>APFE030567315.1:37073-78425 GCA_000404065.3 Pinus taeda | reverse complement strand
CATCCATAAACAACAACCCGCAATCCATAGACATGATCCATATGTCTAAAAATAGACTTGCGCCAAAAATAGCCTGCGGGCCCACTTAGTGAAGGCGACTCTTTTCACTAAGCTCCATCATCTTGTTGCAATCTCAACAAGGTTGTGCCTCTGCCCACTTGGTTAAGTATTCAGTTGTGGTAATGATATATCTAGCCCCTGTGTTCTTCCCCAGTGGTTATATTGGTACCACAAAGTCTATTGCCCACTTATTAAACGCCTACAACGTCACTTGCGGATTCAGTGGAAATTCATCTCTTCAAGATGATCTCCCCATCCTGTAATGGACATTGCACACCCTGCAATATATTTTGGAGTCCTTATGCACAGTTGGCCACCAAAGTCTTGCACATAGGATCTTCTGTGCAGTTGCTCTTCCAGCATAATGTCCTCCCGCTACTCCTCCATGCGCTTCTGCAAGGATACTTTTATGCTCATACTCCATAACATAACTGTGCAATATTTCATCAAAACCCATTTTTTATAAGTGTCCGATGATAATAGAGAAATCTGCAGCCTGGACCACCAATTCTTTCTTTTGTTGCGTTGAATACCATTCAGGAGTGGTGCCTATAGATAGGAATTGAATTATATCTACAAAATTATCATCTACGATGGGAATAACGAAGAGTGACACATTAGCCAATCCTTCCTCTAGACATAGGCTCATCCCTATTCTCAATTCGTGATAGGTGATCTAGACCAGCATTCAGGCACCATGGCTTCACAATTAATTTGAAATCATATTCCTAGAAAAGCAGCAACCATCTACAAATCTTCTTCCCCAACAAAGGCTTATTGACCAAGTATTTTAGAGCAGAATGATCGGTATACATCTTGAATTGCGCACCCAACAGATAGTGCCTGAATTTCTTCAGCACATACACCATTGTTAAACCTTCGTGCTTTGTGGTTGAATAGTTCTTTTCCATCTTAAACAATTTTCTACTTGCAAATTCTATTCGATGGTCAATACCTCATTTTCCTGGTTGGGTCATCATAGCTCCTAATGCTATGCAGGACACATCTACATGTACATGGAACGCCTTTTTCCAGTCAGGGAACACTAAAATGGGCACGGTGACCATTTTCTCCTTCAAAACATCCAAACTCTTCCAGCAATCCTCGTCCCAACAAAACATTGCATCCTTCTTTAATAATTTTTCCATAGGCACAGTGATTTGTGCATATGCTTTGATGAACTTCCTATAATATCCTGTATGGCCCAACATTGCACGCAATTTCTTAACATTCTTTGGGGCTTCTAGATTGACAATTACTACAATTTTGGCAGGGTCTACCATCAATCCCTGCTTGTAAACAACATGGCCCAAGAGTATCCTGTAGGGTACACAGAATATGAATTTCTTCAAATTAAGGGCTATCTGATGCTTTTGACAAGTATCCAACATGAGTCACAGACTAGAAATATGTCGCTTTACTAACCCGAACACTATCCAGTCATCGAAGTAGACCTCCAAAAATTTATGGATGAATTCCTTGGAGGCCACAATTACCACCCTAGAGAAGATTACAGGGGCATTCTTAAGCCCAAAAGGCATCATTGTATACTAAAAACAACCCCATTCATTCATGAAGGTGCTCTTACTCTAGTCCTCTAGCACGATCTTGATCTGATGGTACCCTGAGAATCCATGCGTGAACAAATAGGCCTCCTGTCCTCCAACATTCTCCAGTGCCTCATCCGTGAATGGTGTAGGTAATGGATCGTGGACATACATGTCATTCAAGTTCCTTAGGTCTACGCATATTCTAATTTCACCCTGCATTTTCTTTTATTGAACCACCATGAAACTAACCAATATGATTCCTCGACAAGTTCAAGTATCCTGGCTTCAAGCATTTTATCTAATTCCTTGCGCACTTTTTCCTTATACTTAGGATTTAATCGGTAGGGGCATTTTTTTACTGGCTTTGCATCTAGCTTCAAAGTGATATTCATGAGTCCCAGATCCCCTACTATCCATTTTAGATCAAAGAAGTTTGTGGGAAACAAGTCCTGATACTCTTGCAATAGCTCTATGACCTTATCTATTGTATCTTCGTCCCAATAGTCACCTATGTTCATGAACTTCAATTATGCTTATGATCCAATATTCACCTGCTTGGTCTTTAAGGGCTCTAACATATCAGGGATTTCTGCCTTAGGTACCTCGACATCACGTTGTCCTTCGGACTTAGGAATGTGGATGTTCCTGGGATCTTCTTCGTCATCCTCTGCAGCCACATTGTAGCATTCGAGCGCATGGAGTAGCTACATACCCCAATCTAGTTGTACCCATTCACCCAGTTCTTCAGTTATTTTGAATATAGTAGCTTTGATCTCCTGTAGTGCTTCATCTATACACTCAAACCCATCTTCAAAGCTAAAAGTTAGCATAAAACTTTCTTCAAAACATCCCATTATGTGGTCTTGTGTTGCAACTCCGTTTCCATATACGAGTTCATCGGGACTGTATCCAAAGTGTGCCAGAATATATGAACCCACTCCAGTTGTGGTTCTTCTCCCCATTCTTTCATCCAATGAGCTATGTGCTCATGCGGATTGTCCTTCCCTGTGTATTTCTTGGCAGTGTGGCTATTAGCATAGCCAAAACCTCAACTTCATCATTCTTCGATACTCCTTCCAATCTGCAAAATTGTTCTTATGTGTGCCCCACGGAAGGGCAGGCGTAGCTCGTAGCATAATGTCTAGCGCTTAAAACTGATGTTCCTTCGGTACATCCCTTTCAAATTTATCCAAAAATAAATTGACATCCTCTAAACCATCATAATACGGTAAAGTGTGTACCTCGGTGGGTATACATTGTAGCGATTTGGTAAGTATGTTGCAGTGCAACGATGATACTTCATGCAATCGTTTATGCCAATGCTCAAGCTCCTCATTTGAATCTGAATTAAAAAAGTTTTCCTTCTCCCACGTGAGTCACCCATCCATCGTACGGTTGATCCAATCTTCATCTCACGCAATTAGCTTATAGATCTACTCAATTTTATCATCTTCCTAATAATTGTGAACAGGTTCAGTATATCGCACACCTTCGGCTAGATCCAACGGCACAATCACACTTAGTTCTTTCTTTTCAAATGTCATCTTTCACTTCTTCAGGTCGATAACCAGATTCATATCAAATGCCCCATGTGTTGGATATGGGTTATCATTTTCCACTATTTCTATCACTTCAAAGTCGACTATGGTGCGCGCCCCTTCAATATCCACAGTCACTCTATGTAGGTGCCCCATAGGAATAATCTTTTGTTGATTGGCCATTCTCAGCGGGATCAGGGACCACTGTAACACTAGCCTTCCCATTCTTTCCCAAGTTTTCTTTGGCATAACATTTGCATCAGACCCCAAATCAAGAATTACCTGGTCCATTTCGTATTCTCCAATCTAGGCAATTAATCTCATTTCGCGACCAGTCTTCTTCTTACTTTTTCCCACCTTATGTATTGCACGTTATTCTGGTGGAGACTTATTCTTACCAGTGAAATTATCTATCAATTCTTACAGTCCTTCTATTTCCTTCTTATCCCTTAGGAGTTTCATTCAGGTTTTTAAAAATGATGCTAATAATGACGGGTTTGTCTCCTACGCAGTACTGGTCTCCTTAGACTTTCCCATATTTTGAGTCCTTAATGTAGAAGCTCCTTCATCTGTGAAGCTCCTTTTTGCTTCCATGAACGTTTCCTTCACATTATTTACATCAAATCATATCTCCTTATTCGCAGCCTTGCAAACCCATACATTTTCCTCGGGTTGCTTCCCTTTATCCTCCCCAGTAGCTATGCCACTTCGCGTGACAATATTAACACTAGGGCCTTCTTTGTGCAGTTCAGATCTCATCATCTAGATTTTATAGGTAGGTTGTTGAGCCTAAGTCTTCTTTTCTTGCATCTTCGTGATAAGCATTGGGAAATATTCTATAACATGGTCAGAATTGTCGACAATATTAATAGGAAGGTTGCGTTGGATTCTAACAATCACGTGTAAAATGTCCCACTTCCCCACAATTGCAACATATGATCTGACTATGACCCCTTCCATTTCCTCCTCCTCGCCCTCTTCCTTGTTCTTGGAATCCTCTGCGTGCCGCAGTTTCTCCCTGACCTTGAGGATGAGTCTATGCATGCATTTTGTACGTAGGGGTTCTATCCATCATCAATTCATAACTTCATCAATGGCACTCATCATGACCCACATATTTGCAGAAATTGTAAAACAATTGTTGGGGGGTCTGTACAAACTTCTGTAGTAGATAAAAATTATTTGTCGCATGTTGTCCTGTAACCTGACAAATAGTGCACCATGGTGCTACTCTCGTGCTCGACCCAACAGTATTTTCTGGCTTCAGGGGGACAAGCTCCCCCGATAAGATAATTTTGATAGACCGAGCAATGGTCCTTATCATGACCATGACCTTTTCATTTCAAACACCAAACCTCTGCGCGAGCCTCAGTTTGGACTTTCTTTCCCTTTTTGAGGCTCTGCAACTCCATATTTAAGCTAGCCAACTGCGACTGAATCTGTTGCACCCCCAAATTCATATCCTAAATGGGCAAAGCTTCCAATCTCATATCAATCTTTAATGCTTCAACTTGCATGCCAATTTTATGTTGTGACAATGACAATTCAGATGGGGTAATAGCACAAAAATGTACCAATCCCTATGTTGATCATTTGTGATCTGCATATTAGCCTGCTAGAGCAGACACTTCAGTCTCTGATCAAAGTCCCATGTGAACTCATTTACCTTCTCCTAGATCTCTTTAACCTTCGTCATAGACTAATCTTACGACTTAGGCTTCTTGAATTCACTATTGAGCTCCTTCGTTGTCTCATCTAGTGTTACAGTTGGATGCGTGGAATAATACTTAATGTGCCATCTTAGTGCTCTATCTTGTAGTGTTGTAACCAGTTGTTCTTTCTTCAAATCATCATCTATAACTGTTGTGACTTCCAAACAGCATCTGCTACAAACCAAAATTGTTCAGTGTCTTTTTCCCCAGAACCTTGAATATGGGCATCTTCGTAGCATTGGCCATATTGACTAGTGAAGGTGGAGGTGGAGGTGGAGGTGTAGGTGTAGGTCTGTGAGGTCGAGGTGATGGTGGAGGCGGAGTGGATGGATTTGATATCCCTGAGATATCCTCCTTTACCGTTTGTAGTGCACCTAGAGGTTTCCTTAGAACACTACTTTCTTCGTCACTATCAGACGTTCCCAACATAGGACTGTACTCAGCACTTGAATCTAGATTTCCTCTAAACATTTTTCAATTTCGTGTAGCTCCCGTCAAATCTCTTCTAAACATTAATTTAATGGCATAACCCTTTTCTCGCATAATAGCATTTTAATCCAAGTCTTCAGGGATTTTAGATACTTACCTCTTGGTCCTTTGAAGAATCATCATATAGCTTTGTTATAGCTTACAGACGTATCAATCGCGAATTCAGTGATAAATCTGCCCAAAATGCTATCGACCCAGTAATCGACAACCCTCGCCATTTTGTTTTCTGAAGCTTCCAGATGTCGTACCAACTCGAGAGTCCACACAATAGGGTTGTCCAACTTCCATGTGCCTTGGCTCTCTGCCAATTTTGACAACCACTGGTGTAATTCGCACGAAAAAGAACAAAAGAAAATTTCATGCTCGTCTGTATATAGATACCTATTGAGTCACTCTTCCTTTGACAGACGCGGATTCCTATTTTCCTGAGCTACAAATTCGTGCAGCTTCTAATCTATCCACTTCTCGATTTCTTTCTTAGTTGGCAACCATTTATTCGACCTCACACATTCCTCAGACACATCCCAATCCCAGCAACGGAATTATTTGTTGGCTTTAGGGGTCCTAACCCAGTTTCAGAGATAGTTGCGCCAACCAACAAAACACTAAATTACTAGCCCTTTCAGCAACAACTTGCGTAGTGCAGGCTGCAGCCTCACCCAAAGTAGTATTGGGGGGTGACAGAACCAGTTTTCTGCATCCAAAGGTCTGTGTGATGGGTCTTTATTACTTTTAGGGCTTTATCCTGACCTTCGCGAACCCTAACCCTTAAAGTGCAAAAATCACAATAACTTACAGAAAACAGAATCTAACCCTTCACGGAACACTTTAAACATTCATAATATCAAGTAAACATATAGATCTATCACTTTCACGCATCAATTAAGTGTTTCTTTAGATAAATGCAGAAAACAAAGTGAATACACATAAATTGCATAAGTAAATATAAAGGCACAGATGCACAATTATTGCTCCAAAATAGTCTTTATTAGATATAATCCTTCTATTACAAACTCTTTTTCCCTGTGCACATAGCTGCAAGAGCCTTCCCCTTCGCCTAAGTATAGAAAACAGAATTTTCTACCTCAGACTACTTGCCCATACAATGATTTTCAATGACTAGTTTTCTCCTATGACTCGCTATGACTCCTTTATATAACTTTTTTAATTACAATACCATGGTTCACGAACCATGGGTGGGTCACAAAACATCCTATCTTCTAACAAACTAAGGGACTAAAGTCCCTTTGACTCCTACGACCTTCGTGCTTCGCTCCTCAAAATGTGGAGACTTTACATGATTAACAAAAATGATTACAAAATTTACCCCAGGGGACCCTATCCCAACACTACATTGCTTCACAAAGATCAAAGAGATGGTGGTAGGCAGTGCTACCTCTGGTATCCTATATAACTTATTGCCCAAAATTAACAATAGCAATCTGAGGCCTATACTCATACACAACATTATGCTTCCAAAATTATGGTTGACCTAATAATACATCACAAATGTCAAGAGGAGAAACATCACACAGTACCTCATCTATGAAGGGCTCGATGTTGTAGGGAAGGCAAAATTGTTGGCTAACGCGGATATCTCGTCCTTGGTGAAGCCACACAGTGGTGTATGACTATGGGTGTGGTGTGGTCAGTAGGCCCAAACACTTAGCGGCCTTTGCTAAAATGAGGTTCTTTTGGCTCCCGTTGTCGACAATGAACTATAGCAGAGAATCCTTCACCCACATCTATGAGTGGAAGAGGTGCTCCCCCTCCTCTTAATATTCAAGCTCAATCTTCTGGATCTTGGTGGTGGCAATGATGCCACTGGGCTCTATATCAATAACCTATTTCCCTTTGACATTCCCCTTGTTGAGTTCTTACTCAAAGTTGGAACATGCATGTAATTCAAAAGCCTTCAGCTCACCCACTAGTGACTGCTCAGCTCGACACTCACTCGTGTTGTGAATTAGTCTCTTATGGAACTCACACAATTTTCCTATGTCCTTCTTTATCTTCATGGTGTTTTTATTTTCTTGTGGCTTCGACGGGTTGTCCTGGATCACCCCACCTTGTCTTTATTCTTTGTTCTATGGTTTGGGGGTGCCTTTCCCTTGCTTTGGATTCACAGATCCAAAGTCTCTCTTCTTTTATTTAAATTTCTACTTGATATTGAGAATTTATCTATAGGAGGCTCCAAGCAAGGATATCTCTAGGAACTCCATCTCGTCCTATATGTACTTGTGTAAACAGTCAAGATACTTGAGTACCAAATTCCACTCACAATCCTTAATACCCAATTTCATGCGAAGGGTATGAAAAATATGTGTGAACTCTCACATGTCATGGTCCCTTCCCTGCCATAGCATGATCCACTTTATATATTTATCTTCATAGCTCCTGACAGGGTAATACTTCTCCTTGATGGCATCTTGAAAAGAATTCCAAGTGTGTGCGATAGAAAATAGTGAGGCTTCGCTCTCGTCCCTCTTCTCACAGTAGGTCAAGTGGGTGCGATTGAAAATTGTGAGGCTTCTCTCTCGTCCCTCTTCTCACAATAGGTTTCCCAACAGTCCTTGACATGGGGGGTGGATTTGAGGATTGCAAAAGTAATATTATCCCAATTTAAAAAATCATGAACCGAAAAATATCCTTTTAACAAATTTAACCATTTATCTACGACATTCGCATCTATCTGGCCTTCAAATATGGGGATGTCAAAGTTGACTTGTACCTTAAAGGGGGTGGTGCCTTCGAAGTGGTTCTTAGATGAAGATGTGTCGGATGTGCATAACCGCCAAAGGATATGGGCAATGTTGTCCACCATCGCATTCTTTGAGCAATATTTTGAAAGGATCTCCTACTCCCACATCTTTATTTTCTTCTGCCATGGGAGGTCTTCAGGGTTTGCGAGGTTGGTCTTGCAAAGGTTCAACCAATTCAAGCCCTAACTCCTTATACCTGAACTCCTTGGGGACATGAAAACAAAAATAGAGAAAGATAAGACCACTCTAATACCAATGATCCAAACTTATACAAGAATACAATAGAATGCATATATAAACATAAACACTGGGATGCAACAGAAATAAAACTTCATTTCATTAATATCAAAGAACTGAAATATGCTTACATACATAATGGAAATAAACTAGCTTGGGTGATGGTAGCTTATCTTTGAGAAGAGATATGGAGGCTACATACTTATGAACTATATTACAATGAGGCTCAATGGAATTTTTATTATTGAACAACAATGGAAAACCCTAAACAACCAAAAACCTAACCCTAGGAGATGGGATGCTAAGATTTTGTGAGCCCTGTTAAGGTTAATTGGGTAGCCAACTTCCTGGGGTCGTAACCTAGTCATATGATCTTCATTTGGCGCGTATGATACCTTGCTGGAAAGATCTATCCGAGTAATATAGGATTTGTGGCAAGCCCCTAACTATGGCTAGAGGCTTGTTGCGGACCTTAAAAAAACACCGTTTAGGGGTGGTCAAAATAGCTCCTAAAATTTAGGACCCGGAAAGCTGCTAAAAATAGTAAATTGTGCTATAATCAAGGAAACTAATGAAATCGATTAGAGGTATAGGTCGAATAAGCGTTTGGCCACCAATATTCACCTGGATCATAAATTGTTAATTATTAATCACTTGAGGAAAATTGGTAAAACTTGGGAGCATTTCTTGTTTTGGGGAGGGTTTGTTTGTTAAGTCAGTTTCTTCCAAGCCTAAAACCAATAAAAGAAAGAAACAAATAGAATTTACAACCCTGTCTAGGCTGCTGAAATTCAAAAACAATCAACCTCGTATTTCCTTACTAGAAACAGAAGGAAATCTTTCATGGGCAAATGCATTGAAAACCTTGTTTCGATTCCTAAGGTATAAAGGTTATATGTAAGAAATGGTGAGAGGGTTCTTGAGGAAAAGCCTTTAGCCTTTCATCAAGAACAATTTCCATAGTTTATAGAAGAGAACCTTACTGATAAGTTTCGCAGTGATAAACATGAGGAGGGTTTAGAATTAAAGCTCAGTCAAATAAGGGATTTAGAGGGTCAAACCAAATCATCCAAAATTATATAGAGAAAGAAGGAAAAAGAGCTTACTTTAGCTTAGATGTATGGGATGATAAAACCCCTTACAAGTCCCACAAATAAGCGTAGGCTCAACTCCGAATTGTAGCAAAACCTAGCCTTGAAGGATCAAGTCATTGATCTTGATGATACACCTATGAGGGACTTCACAATCAACAAAGAGGAAGCTTCAAATTCCTCTAAAAAGAAGAAGATCCAAAAACAAAGTAAAGGAGAAAAACAGGGCCTAAGGCCAAGAAAAGAAAAAATAGAAAACAAATTAAATCAAGAAATGTGGACCTCTTGTTAGAAGCGGGAGAAACATTAAAACAATCATCGAAAAGGTAGTGTTGTGAGATGCTTTGGTAGTGCTAATATTTGATTTTGTTTTGATAGCACTGCCAGATATTTTGGTAGCGCTTTCATTTTTTTTATTTTGACAACTTATACCCAGATATTTGGTCAACGCCTGAATAGTACTCCCTGCGAACACAATTTTGACAGTGAAAAGGATATAGATTTTCTCAAATATTTCTAGAGGCTATATTTATACAATAAGCATTATGTTGGAAAGTTAGGGTAAAGTGAGGGTAGATATCAAAAGGAAACTGTTATTTTGAGTAGATCATTCAATATAACATCAGGATATTGGGGCTATAAATAAGGGGTTTTCCATATTTTGTTCCATATTGTCAGTAACAAGTTCAAATCCACATCTTCAACGGATTCTATAGCTACAGGCCTACTTCTTTTCCACCATGTATTATGTTTCAAAGTGTCAACGCATCACTTCTTCCTTGCAAATGTATTTTTCAAGTTTAATTTAAAGTCGTCAAGATATGTATATATTTTTAGTATTTTGTAATTAAAGATTTCCAGATATTATGAATCTCAAAGCTTATGTAATTTTTGTATAAATTAGATGAAAAAGTAGAGAGAAGGGTTGGTTCCTGAATAAATAAACTTGCGTTGTATTTGACTCCATTTTGAGATTAATAGAGATTTCAAGGAAAACGTATTTGAATCCTTATGTCAAAGATTCTTTTAGTGATACTTATTAGTCAATTTTCCTAGTGATGTTTTTCCTGTGTAATTCCATAAGTTTTAGATAGAGGAGGAATGACCTGTTATAGAGTTTTATGAACCTAACGTTTCGGACTACCAAGTAATTCCATCATCAGGGGATGTGTCAATAGATATTCTAGAGATATTAATGATGTATCCTTGAGCTATATTTTAGGGTATATATATAGGTTATGAAAGAAGTAATCTAAGTAATTAGGTCGGCCCTTATCCACTTAGTTTGTTAATATTCAGATTTTTTTAATCAAGTTTTTAATTATTTTAATACTTAATTAAATTTGTTTAATTAATTAATTAAGTTGTTTAATTAATTAATTAAATTGTTTAATTAATTAATTAATTCGTTAAATTAATTAATTAATTCGTTTAATTATTTAATTAATTGACTAATTAATTATTTAATTTGTTTAATTTTCTAATTAATTAATTAATTTGTTTAATTAATTATTTAATTTTCTAATTAATTAATTAATTAATTTGTTTTATTTATTTATTTAATGTGTTTAATTAATTAATTTGCTTAGTTGATTAAGTAATTGTTTAATTAGTTATTGATTTGTTTAATTAATTAATTAATTAATTTGTTTAATTAATTTCCTAATTAAATCTCTAATTAATTAATTAGCTAGTTTGTTTAATTAATAAATTTATTTGTTTGTTTAATTAATTAATTTGTTTATTTGATTAATTTGTTTAGTTAATTAATTAAGTTGTTTGATTAATTCCTTAATAATTTTATATATACTTCCTATTTTTAATTTCTAATTATTTTAATGTAAGTTATTACCACTAATATGTTATTAATAATATTATAATTAATAAATTATGATTTTAGTTTATTTTAATATTATCAAATGATTGGTTATGAAATAACCAATTATTTATTTATATGTTTATATTTGTTTTGTTTTATGTTTAAGGAGGATGTAAGATAATGTTTCCTTCTTGTTTTGATTTTGATTTTATTAATTTTTTAATGAGAGAGGAGCGATTAAAATATTAAAAGGGATATGAGTTAATTATTGATTCTTTAAGATTTCAAGTAAAGGTTTCCAGGTGTTGCTTAGTTTTAATCCATCGTCTCGGTTCGAGTTATTCTTTCTTTTTTCTATTGCAATGGCTTCTTCTTGTCTGACTAGTTTGACTTCCTCCATGCAAATGTAATGAGAGGAAGGGTGAACATGTTCTGCTAAGGTTGATTTTGAGGTCCTTTCTCTTCTTAGGTCGGCAGTGTGTTCTTTAATTCTGATGTTAAGAGACCTACCTATTTCACCTATGTATTCCTTTCCGCATGAGCAAGGAATAACATAAACGCCTTTTTGAAGGTTGGGGTTGATGAGATCCTTGACCGAGTTATCTCTACAATTTTTAAGAAAATTCAGATTGGAAATCAATTTTGCTCTAGATAATCTTAATTTCTCAAATTCTGATGCGTTGTCCATCATGTCCTACCCTGGAAGGGACATGATGGACAGCGCATCAGAATTCGAGAAATTAAGATTATCTAGCTCAAGAATCAACAATTAACTCATATCCCTTTTAATATTTTAATCCCTCCTCTCTCATAAAAAAAATTAATAAAATCAAAATCAAAACAGCAAGGAAACATCATCTTTCATCCTCCTTAAACATAAAACAAAACAAATATAAACATATAAATAAATAATTGGTTATTTTCATAACCAATCATTTGATAATATAAAATAAACTAAAATCATAATTTATTATTAAAATATTTTATAACATATTAGACATAACAACTTAATTAATATATAAAATTATAAGGAATTAATCAAACAAGTGATTAATTAACTAAACAAATTAATCAAATAAACAAATTAATTAATTAATTAATTAGAGATTTAATTTAGGAAATTAATTAAACAAATCAATTCAATTAATTAATTAAACAAATTCAATAATTAATTAAACAATTAATTAATCAACTAAGCAAATTAATTAAATTAACTAATTAACTAATTAAATTAATGAAACAAATTAATTAATTAATTAGAAAATTAATTAATTAAACGAATTAATTAAATTAATTAAAACAACTTAATTAATTAATTAAATAATTAATAGATTAATTTTAAAAAAAAAAAAAAAATCTGAATATTAACAAACTAAGTGGATAAGAGTCGACCTAATTACTTAGATTACTTCTTTCATAACCTATATATATACCCTAAAATATAGCTCAAGGATACATCATTAATATCTCTAGAATATCCATTGACGCATCCCCTGACGATGGACTCACTTGGTAGTTCGAAACGTTGGGTTCACAAAACTCTATAACAGGTCATTCCTCCTCTATATAAAACTATCTTCACCTGTATGGATTCATTATTTAATTCCATAAGTGTTTTTAATCTTCATATTTGAAGGGAAATTCATATAAGTTTGTAGAATTCATTTGGTGCTCTGCTTTACAAGTTTCAAGTACTATCACTTTTTCCTCTAATATCAAACATAATTCATTTTGATGCTTTGTATTGATGTTTGTTTCTTTTTTCACCTATCAACTTGATAATCATAGATCTAAATAATCGTTATTCATCCTGCCTCTGAGCTCTAATTTTTCTCCCACTAGATCTTGAAATCTTCATAGGAATGACATGTTAGTTGTAACTTATTTGAAATTCTATTACTGTACATGCTCTTTGATATGATGTGATATGATTATCATTTCAATTCATATGTTGTAATATTAGATATATAACAAAGAAATTAATTATTGTGTGAAATAAATAATAACTTTTCATTCTAAATGTCTTTTTTTTTGTAGAACAAGTATCTTCCATAAGATCCTCATCACATAGATCTAGATCACGTTGGATCTTATGCAGAGATGGTAGATGATGCTCATGATGACACAGATATAAATGACAGTGAGGTCGATGCCAATATAAATGACGATGATGATGATCATGTTGAGAAGTGCAACAAGAAAGTATCAATTTGAGTTTTCCTTAGTCAAATTGAGAAAATTTGAATTTCCACATCAACAGACAACTTGGATGTAGTTAACTTGTGTGACATGGTTCTTGTAACTTAGTTAGCTCGGAAAATTCAAGTTATAGGGCTTGGAGTTCAGTTAAGCATATGTGATTGCTAAATTTTAGTAATCCAGTTCAATTATATCAAGTTGTGTTCAGTTAAACTAGTTCTAACAATTGGAGGAACTAGTGGAAGGTCAGTTGTGCAGTGGGACAACAGTCTAACTCAATGATCATCCAAATAACTGATCAATCAACCTAAAATAACTAGTGCATGTATATATTTTGTGTAATGCCCCACTTAAATCTTATCCTACAAATTTTGTTAATGTTTACATTATTTGAAAATATTGGTCTAATATAAAATTCATGATTTCCATTATTCAAATTCCCCACTTACCTTCTCAAATTGAATATTAGGTAGGATATGTTCCCCTTCCATTATTTCATAATATATGTATTCATTTCACATTACCCACTGTACCCTCACATTCATTAAGGAGAAGACATGGTCCTCTCCATATAATCACATCTCTCATTCCCCAATGTACCTTCACATTTACTTGGGAGAAGACATAGTCCTCTCCATCTTATCATCAATATATATATATATATATTGCTTTCACATTCCCAAATGTACTTTTCAGATTTACTTGGGAAAAGACATGATCCTTTCCCATTAAATTCTCAATTTTATATTCATCTCACATTTCCAAATGTACTCCTAGCTTACTTGGGAGAAGAGAAGTCAACTGTAAGGATGGATGAGAAGTTAATGACATTAATTAGAGGTGGTTGAGATGGAGAAGGGAAGAAGGATATAAAAAGGGAAGGGAGAAGGAAGAAAGGGGGGTTGGGGGTCTTACTTATGATTGTGGGGGTTGGTTGTGATTGTTGGGACTTGTTATGATTTTGGGAGACCTTGGAAACCTATGGAGGTTTCTTGGGTTTGAGAGGAGGAAAAGTACTGTTATCTCGTTTTGCACATTCTTCTTGAGGACACACTATATCTGGTTGGACTTGGGTACGGAGGGCTAGGGAACCTGTGGAGGTTCCCTGGGCTAGGAATTTGTTTCCTAGTTGGCTGGGAGGTAAATCCGGTTGGGTCGGTGAGAAGGAGCGTTCAGCTGGAGCTTAATAAGACAAAGGTATCACATCATCAACGCCAGAACAGGTATTTTCCATGGACTGCTCTTGTTAAGTTGATATCAATGGAATGCTCACCTTAATTTATGTTGCTTATGATAAAATGATAAGATGTTAAATGTTTAAAGCTTTCTGAGAAGGTCAGCAAGCTCCTTTTATTACTTTTAAATTAACAGGAAAATAGATTTGTTAGTGTATAATAGATTGCGGCTCTAATAATTGGAATCGGGTTCTTACATTTTGAGTCCCCTAGATATGGTGCACATTCCAAGCCATTGTAACATCAGTTCTAGATTATTCTAGAGTGTATAGGCGTTGCATGCAACCAAATGATAAACCTTGGGAATTGAAGAATAAATTGGAGGAAAATTCCTAAATAATAGAGTCATAATTCCTCAGTATTTGTGCAAGGAAATAGGGGCTAGATATGAGGAAATTTTGACTAATTTTGGGTCAGAACTTCTCAGTGAGGAGAGAGGTTATTCACTTGCAGGTTGAGCTTAGACTAAGCTAGCAATTGTAATACATCTTTATTCATCTAATTAATGCAAAGAGGATTGAGGGGTTTTTCACAATTGGTTTTCCCTGGAAAACATATTATGCATGTGTGTTATTTCTTATTGAATGTCTGAGGTTGTTGTTTTAAATTGTGAATTAAATTACGCATATCATTAGAGTATAATTGTGTCTTTTGATTTAGATTAAAATTTCTTGAGCAGTTGCAATTCTATTACCAAATTTCTACATGGTATGAGAGCAAGATTCACATTAGAGTAGGAATTTTGAAGTTGTTTCTCAGGAAGTTCAAATTTGAATCTTCAATGTTGTAGGATCTCTTCAGAGATGGGAAAATAACCTTCAACGAGCTGAGACTAGATTATGCCTTGGAAGATAACTCAAATTTCATTGCATGGAAGAATCGCATGGAGGTGGTGCTTGATGACAATGGATTGCTGGAATATGTCAAGATAAACATTGAAAAATTGAGATTACCTAATGCCCAAAACCAAACCCAATGGAAGAAATATGTAGCCAAGGGGAGGAGAATAATCTTAGAGGGAGTGTGAGACCACATTGTCCCAAATCTCCATGGGAAAGAAACTCCTTTCACAATCTGGAAGTAACTGACAGAGTTGTTCGAGAATAGCAATGATCATAGAAAACTAGCCCTCAAAGACAAACTTTGAAACGTCAAGATGCAGAAAATGATACTATTATGTGGTATCACAACAGATTTACCCAAGTTCATGAAGAGCTTGGAGGGGTTGGTGTGAATGTTACAGGAGATGACCTCTTAAGCCTAGTTATTCTAGGCCTTCCCAAAAGTTGGCATAGCTACTAGGACTTCGTGAATGGGAGGGATAAATTATTGAATTGTGAATGCTTTTGGTCTGATTTGGTATAAGAAGAGATCGGGTAGAATACCTGAGGTGGAATTTCATCCAAGGGCGAGGATGAAGAAAAAATTTCATTGGTTGGAAGGGGAAAGAAGGGAAAAGGGAAGAAATATCAAACCAAACCAAAATCTAACTAAGGGGGAAAGAAGAAAGACTTTTCCAAGATAAAATGCTTCAATTTTCATGAATTCGAGTACCCACACAAAAATCCTGGCAAGAAGAACTCTAGAGGAGCAGTAGGTGAGGTATTGGCTTTACAGTTTGAGCTAGACTTCACCCTTATGACATGCATTACCAACACTATGATGGGGAGTGTGTGGTACTTAGACTTTGGTGCTCCGTTCCACATGAAAGGGCATAGAGAGTATTTCAGTGACCAGGATTAGAAATATCTTCATATGCATATTGAGCTTGGGGATGACGAAAGGTACATTGCTACCTGGATAGTACATTAACCTTTAAGAGGGAGTCTAGATCCCCTATTTGCTTCAAATATGTCATGTTTGTTCTATGTCTAAAGAAGAATCTCATCTCTATTGTAGTTTTGGAAGACTGTGGTTATGATGTGATCATTAGCAAAGGGAAAGAAATCTTGAGACACATAGCCATTGGATAGGTGAAGCAAATCAGGGTTCGAGTGAAGAACCTCTACAAGTTGGATGTGGAATATTACATTGCATTAAGCAGTAAGGCAGAGAAAGTGTAGAGCTATGATGTTGGTGAATTTTAGCACAAGAGATTGGACCATTTTCATAATGGCGCCTTAAAAATTATGCAGAAATTAACCACTAGCCTCCCTAAAGGATCACTTGAGCAGCAAGATGTTTAAAAGGGTTGTAAGTTGGGGAAGTATGTGAAATCCCCATTCCATGATCGAGACAACAAAGAACATATAGTCTTGGAGAGGGTCCACTTGGATGTTTGTGGACATTTCTCGATGGCCTCCACTCTCAGACACAAATACTATGTTATTTTTGTTGGTGATTTCTCAAGAAAGTGTTGGATCTTCTTGATGTGAAAGAAGGATGAGACATTCTCAAATTTTGTAGAATTCAAGGCACTAGTTGAGAAAGAGACCAATAAGAAGGTGAAGACTCTCAGGAGTTATAATGGAGTTGATTATGTTTCAAATGACTTCAAGGAGTTATGTGCGAAAGAAGGCATTTGAAGAGTGATCATAACACCCCACAACCCACAGTAGAAAGGGGTAGTTGAGACGAATAACTAAACAGTGTGGGAGCTACAAGAGTTATGCTACATGACCAAAGCCTACCACTTTATTTGTGGGCAAAGGCCTGTAACACAATAGTTTACTTGCAAAACGAAGTCCTCATCAGATTCTTGGTATGATTACACTGGAGGAGGCTTTCTCGGGGAGAAAGTTGGATGTGTCTCACTTCAAGATTTTTGGAGACTCTATTTACTGCCATGTCTCCAAAGCTTCGAGGAAGAATCTTGAGCCGACATCAGAGTTGGGAGTTTTTATGGGTTACAAAGAAACTCCACACAATTATCGTGTGTACTTACCTTCCCTCATAATGATAGTTGAGAGGGAGCTTCATGTCCCACAAGAGGAGGATCTTTTACCTCCAAAGGAGGAACCTTAGGAAGTTGTGTAATAGTCAAAAATAGAGGAGTAGAGAGTGGAGACATCCACTCAAGCATAATCATCTAGAGAAGGTAGAAAAAGAACCAAGGAAGTTAATAGATTAATTAAGGATGTGAAGGAGAAAGTGGGAGCTCCTTCAAATTTGTGCAAGAAAAGGAGGTCACCTGATAGGTGCATTGGCTACATAGATCTATTGAATGAGCTTGTGGAGACTGAGCCATCCTCTTATGAGGAAGCAGTAGAGAAACCAATTTGGGTTGATGCAATAGTAGAAGAATATGAATCCATCATAGATAACATTGCTTGGGAAGTGGTCCCAAGACTGACAGATAAATCAATTGTGGGTTCGAGATGGATATTCAAGGTTAAGTATGCAGTAGGTGAAAGCATAGAGAAGTATAAGGCCAAATTTGTGGCCAAAGGATTATCTCAAGTTGAGGTAATTGACTATGAGGAAACCTTTTCTCCTATAGCAAGGTATTCATTCATTAGATCAATTCTTGCATTGGCTACACAGATGGGGTGGAAGATCCACCAAATGGATGTAAAAATAACATTTCTCAATGGTGGTTTTGAGGAGGAGGTATACATAAAACAACCAGAAGGTTTTGATACATTTGATCGAGAGTCTCATGTGTGCATACTCAAGCGATCATTGTATGGTCTCAAACAGGCACCATGTGCTTGGTACACCAGGATCGATAGTTATCTCACGGGATTGGGCTTCACCAAAATTGAAGAAAATGTGAACATCTATCATATTTTGGTAGAATTTAAATTTCTTATCATTATTTTATATGTTTATGATTTAATATTAACAGGTGATGAGCAGCTACTCTTACAAGGAGGACCTTGCAACAGAATTTGAAATGAATGACATGGGTCTCATGCACTACTTCCTCGGGCTGGAAGTATGGCAAGGTAATGGGGAATTGTTTGTGTCTCAAGTAAATTATGCCAACGAGATACTACATAGATTCCATGCGGAGACTTGTAAACCCATGGAGACACCTCTAGCGACCAACTAGAGGAAGGAGAATACTACTTCAGGTGAAGAGGTTGATGCTCCCATTTACCAGTAGCTAGTGGGTTCACTAATGTATCTTGTGAACACATGACCAGATATATGTTATGCAGACAACCAACTAATCCAAGTTATTGTTAGGCCAACCAAATTATATCGGAAGGCAGCTAAGCATGTTTTACAATACCTTAGGGGTACTACCCCATATGTATTATAGTACAGACAGACAAAGGGAGTGAAGTTGTGTGGCCTCACATATGCAGATTAGACAGGGAGTCCATCCAACCGAAAGAGTACATCAAGTGGAATTTTTAATGTTGGGTCCACAACGGTTTCTTGGTATAGTAGGAAGCAAAGATTAGTGGTGCTCAGCTCAGCAGAAGCATAATACACGGTTGTAATTCAACCATCATGTGAGGTGATCTAGATGAGAAAGATACTTGTGTGAATGTTTGGTCAGTTGATGGATCCAACTGTGATCTATTGTGATAATCATAGTTTCATTAAGCTCTTTGAGATCTAGTATTTCACGATCGATCCAAGCATATAGATATTCAGTATCATCATTTATAGGATTGTGTGCAAAGGCGGATAATGTTTCTACAATACATTCTGGCAGAGGAACAAGACGATGACATCTTAACAAAGGCCTTGTCAAGAGGGACGTTTGAATTCTGCAAGTTCAAGATAGGGGTGGTTGATAATCCCTTTCTTGCTAAGAGGGAGTGTTGATAAGTGCAGCAAGAAAGTCTAAATTTGACTTTGACTTAGCCAAATTGAGAAAAGTTGAATTTCCACATCAGGAGACAACTTGGATGCAGTTAACTTGTGTGACATGGATCTTATCGCTCGGTTAGATCAACAAATTCAAGTTAAAGGGCTTGGAGTTTAGTTAAGCATGTGTGATTTCTAAATTTTAGTAATCTAACTCAATTATATCTAGTTGTGTTCATTTAAACTAGTTCTAACAATTGGAGGAACTAGTGGAAGGTTAGTTGTGCAGTGGGACAATAGTCTAACTCAGTGATCATCTAGTTAACTAATCAACTAGCCTAAAATAAGTAGTGCATGCAGAGAATTCGAGTTCTCTAGTTGTGGTGGAGATTCCAAGGCAGTGTAACATTAGTTGTAGACTATTCTGGAGTGTACATGTGTTGCATGCAACTAGATGATCAACCTTGGGAATTACGCAATTAGTTGGAGGAAAATTCCTAAATAATAGGGGCATAATTCCTCAAAATTTGCACAAGGAAATAGAAGATCAAGCTGAGGAAAAATTTAACTAATTCTGGGTCAGAGCTTCTTAGTGAGCAGAGAGATAGGTTATTCATTTGCAAGTTGAGCTCCAACTAATCTAGCAATTGTAATACATCCTTATTCATCTACTTGATGCAAAAAGGCTTAAGGGTTTTTCCCATTTGGATTCCCCCAGAGAAAATATTGTGCATGTTTGTTATTTCTTATTGTATGTCTAAGATTGTTGTTCTAAATTGTGAATTGAATTCTACAGATCACTAGAGTAGAATTGTGTCTCTTGATTTAAATTAAAATATCTTGAGCAGTTGCAATTATATCACCAAATTTCTACATATCATGATGATCATGATCACAATGATGATGATGATGATGAGCCAGTTGTTGGTAGCAGCTAGTGACATTCATGATTATATAGACTGCATCATGGATAATTTTTTATATATTGTTATGATGTTGATTTTCATGGTTACTAGCTTATGTATCATTTTCATAGCCTCCAATACCATATTATTGAGTTGTATATTTTTGACATGTGTCATTTTGACTTATATCATTTGGACATGACGTATCATATTGACTTGTATCATTTTTTCTTACATAATTTGTCATTTTTATTTATATCATTTGTACATGATGTATCATTTTGACTTATGTCGACTACTAGACATGTATCATTTTCACATGTGATCTACTAGTATATGTGAATTTCATTTGTTTTAGTTATATATGATAATGATATTATCAATGTTGACTCGTCAAATTTTATATATTGAAAGTGGTTGATGATTTGGATGCATATTTATTGCGTATGATGGTTTTGATTTACTGCCCATGATGGATGTTGTCAAATTCACTTAGATTATAGATATTTGACTCACTTGTTTTAATTATAGCTAATGATCATGTTACAATAATTATCTTGTTATTTTATATATACTAGATGTTGAAGATTCTATTTTGATGGAGATTTAATAAGTATGATGATGTTGTTAATTTGTATGGATTTATGTTTCCCTAAAAATTATTGATAAATGTTATCCTATAAAATATTCCAAATGCATTCATATGACTTATTGTATAATCATATAACTTATTTCAGAGACATGACATATTTAACTAATTAAATTGAAATAAAACATATTAATTTAATTGTATGCAAAACAATAATCGTTTTTGGAAGAAGAAAAAAGAAGCAACAATGAAAGACAAATTGGAAGTCACACTAGAAGCAAAAAGGGAAGCAAAACTAGAAGCAAAACGGAAAGCAAAACTAGAAGCAAAACAGAAAGCAAAACTAGAAGAAAAACAAGAAGCTAAATAAGAAACCAACCTGGAAGCAAATCCTAGTGCTAAACCTGGAATTATTCCTAGCGCTATTCTCGACACTTGGAACCATAAAAAAGCAACAATGGAAGCCAAACTGGAAGCAAAATTGGAAGCCACACTAGAAGCAAAATTGGAAGCCACACTAGAAGCAAAATTGGAAGCAAAACGAGAAGCAAAATTGGACGGAAAACTGGAAGCCAAATTGGAAGCAAATCCTGGCGCTAATTCTGGCACTAAAACTAGCATTATTCTTGATTATATTCTTGACGCTAAACTTGGCATTATTCCCAACGCTATGCCTACGCTATTTCTGGCGCTATTCCCGACGCTATGCAGGGCACTATTTTTAGTGAACTTTTCGGTGTTATTTTTGGCGCTATTTCTAGCATTATTTTTTGTGCTATTTTTCCAACGTTATTTCCAACATTATTTCCAACACTTAATTTGGCGCTATGATAAACATTCCTAACTGCAACTATTTTTGTGCTAGAAAAGGTGTCCAGTTCGTGAATTGAAATACACTAAATTTCATCGCTATTTTAGGTGTTATTTGCCTGTTTTGTTGTAGTGGTGATTTTCATGATAGAAAACTATTGGATTAGCCCATTTTGACTCATTGATAGAACACATGATGCCTAATAATAACATCCCTTCAATTTATTTCTAGATAGTTTGTTTTTATTTGTGTGCCAATTTGTACAAACATTCTTGATGGACTTGGCTCATGAGGTTAATTTTCACCTCCCCAATCTCCTTAACAAGTCCTTTGAGGTATGTAATCTATGACAAACACATCTTAATATTCCATAAGTAAGTTAGATATTTATATACTCTAGTTCTTTGACCAGTAGTCACCTATGTGGGCCATCTTTGGTCAATTGTCAATGGATATGCTGACTTATTTAATCTTTAGTTTCATCTCCATCCATTCAAGGGATTTTGATTTGTCGATTATTCATTCACCTTCTAAGATTTTGTTGTATACAAGTGGAAATTCAAGTTCTCCTTGATCGTCTTTGTGCTCTTCCTTAGATATTTTTAGAACAATTTTAACTTATTTACTCACCTCACAGTGAGTTTTTCTCCATCTTAATCTATTCTTAGAAAAAGTTTTATTTTTCATGTCTAATTGATGAGAAATTTGTTTTCCTTGATTTTGGCATGATACATAGTTACAATGTGAACTCAACCCTATGTTGACTTTTGCTTTTCCTCTTTTCATAATCTCTTCTAGACTTGTTTTTTCTAAAAATTCCTTTAACTCCTGAACTCTTCGATCAATTGAACTTCTTTGGTATAAAATCAAATTATATTATAAAGTTATACTTTAGGTCACTCCATGTAAATGTTTCTCCACATGATTCTTCAATATTTTACAATTTATATGGTATATCATACAAGGTATTCAGAAACATGTGGGTCCACACATATCCATCTTTGTAGCCAATTCTTTTCCATTCTTTTTTTCGTTGATGTATGTGAGCTATAGAGCCAAATCCTATTTTGAACTTGGGAATATTCGTAGTTGTAGAAATTTTATTTACTCCAAATCATTTTAGGAAGTATATTGTAGTGATTTTCCAAGCTTTCAGTAATGGAGCATGAGTCTCTCACCATCTAGTTGCTTGATCGATAAACAACTATACTAAGTTTTTCCTTGTACTTTAACTATTTTGGAGACTTCATCAACATGGGTCAATGTTGTTCTTTAAGTCTCAATGGTGACACTAGTCCTCATTTTACATCAATGGGTAGGACGATTAAAGTTTTCTTAACATTTTTCTAATAAATCACATTTATTGTTTTTATATAAAAGCATGATCGAAATTCATGTATAGAAATGGCCTCATTTTACCAACATTCTCTAGCTTTCAACTCTTAGTTTTCCATTTGCCACTCGCATAGATTGATTTCTGAATTTTGTCCAGTTGACAAAGGAAAACCACATAATATTTTACCTGATCCACTAGGTTCAACATTATCCCCATCCTCTTGAACTATTTGATTTTGTATTTTTTCCTCAGTGTCTTCATCCCAAACTTTATTCCTAGTTTTCCATTCTTTTGGATTAAGAGGTTTGGCAATATTTCTTGTATTACCCTTGGGTTTGATTCCATTTCCAAATAGATTAACACCTTCATTTTTCTTCCCCAAGGTCATTTGACCAGTGCTGATTAGGAAATAATTCCATTGACCTAGTTGATTACCTCAAAGTCGACCATTGCAAGAATTCTCGTGACAACAATCTCAACATTATTCAAGATGTCAATTTGTTCAACAAATATTTTTTTTTCAAAGTTTAAATGATTCATTATTCTTACAAGTTTAGGTCTTCGTAATTTCATCCATGTCTTCCTAGGGATAATGTTGACCTAGGAACCAAAATGGACTACCACTCGATAACCATGCATCCACTGATTTCCAAGTCTTAGCCAATTGTAGATAATGCGCTGACATTTTTTTGAGTTCATAACTTCATGATTTCATACATTGTGCCCTAGAATTATAATTCTTTTATTCATCACTTTCTCTAACATGATGGGACAATCTTCTAGTGAATTTTCTCTAACACCAAATAAATTTCAAAATTGTAGGCGTGTTCTTTCTTTCAATGGGTAATCAAGATTGATGTGGTTGTGTATGTAATAATTATAATAATACATCCTTCCTTGACCACCACATCCTCCTTCTTTGTGTCATCCATTGTATCCTCTTCAGTGGCCTCCTCTTCCTCAATAGCCACTTGTTTTCCCTTGATAACCATAATCTCTTCCTTAGTATCCTTCTCCTCTATTGCCTTATTCCCCATTTTGATCAATTGTATGAGAATGGTAGACCATGTGATACTTTGGTTTATTTCTCCCATTCAACTGACACTCTCGAGTCCAGTTGGTCTCCTCACAAAATTACACCATTTGAGTTTTTCATTTTTCAAGTTGTGAAGGTGGTCTCTTGTACTGTCATTTGGTGAAGATTGAAAAATATCACAATAATTTTCTGCTTGAACCACTCTAACTGATGGTTCTCTTTATAAAAGTCATTACATATATATTAACCTTTTGTATGTCCTGTTTTCAAGCAATTTTTGCATCAGACGTTGCTCCTCTGTATAGCCAAATTTCATAAAGATTGTTGGAACATTTCAATCTTTATTTCTAGTTCCTCGTTAGTTGACAATGGCGATGCCCAATCATCATTGGTTTCTATCTATTGGGATTTTTTCAAAGACCCTTCACAAGATTGGATATCACGCATTCTTAATGGTTCGTAAATTTCCTGGAGTAGACTCACAACATACCATTGAATGAGAAGTTTTTCATCTATTGTGTACATGGTCTCACTCGATAAATTTTTAAATATTTTACCATATTCACATATGGACTGATCCATCTTTTGCTTGATTTATTTTAGTTTTTCTATGTCTTGTCCTTTAAAGACAAATTGAAATTTTACTTTGATATCAACCTTATATTTTTTTCATAAACTAAGTTAGGGTCCTTTTTCTTAAGGCTCTTGCAAATTGGGTCATTTTCTTGTCTCCATCGGTGATGTCCAATGCATCTCAAATATTTTCATAGATGAACCAGTGTCCCTTTTGATATCTATCATCTTCAAAAATTGGGATGTGATTGTGATCTATTTTGTCTATAGGCTAAGGAATCTACTTTGAAGTGTTTAAAATCAATAGTTTAACTTCAACTAGGGTGGTAAATGATTCATGTTTTGTCAATTATTCTTTAGTCAATCTATCTACTTTGTCTAGTTATTTTGTTTTTATTATTGGGTTTATTTAGGACCCTTTGTTTATATACTCAATAAAATGTGTTTCATGTAGACATATCATTTCATCATGAGTATTGGTCAATTATGTGTCTTCTTCAATCACTAAATTTGGAGGGAGGGTCGAATGCATGAGATCCTTTATATGAAGGCGTATGATTTCATTGTCTTGACTGACTACCCAACTTTGTTCAACTTGGGGTAATTCAATTAGGAGTCAATCTCTTAAATTTCCTTCATTATCTACTTGATATTGCACAAAGAATACTTAGGGTCAATAGTTGACCATTGCTTAACGAATTTTTTTATGTGGGACTTGTTGTACCTTTGAGATAGTAGTAGGTGAGCTACCAATGCCAGAGCATCTAAAATAATTGTTTTGGGGTTTTTGGTTTTAGTTTTGGAAGACCAATGAATGAAGATAGATGTAGAATTGAAATACTTAATCCTTTGGATAATATTAATATCTCAGCAAAGGGCTACTATAAAAATTTACACAGTGATATAGATCAAATAGTGGTGAGAAGAAGACAAAAAATAATATGATTATCACAATTTCCATATTGTAAAACAAAACAATCATAAGTATGAAAACCTTGTAACCTACGTTCCAAAGATTCAAGGCAATATACTTAAGCTTACAAAAGATGCTAATGATTTATTGATTAGAGGGGATTAGCTAAACAGACAGTTCATTAATCCATTCTCTTAATAGATGATAACTTTAGGAGCTTATAGGAATAAATTGAGACACAAATATTCCTACCTATATATCTCTATAAGTCATAAGCATATTAAGAAAAACATAATGATTGATAACTAGAAAAACTTACAGGATAACACAAATTGTGTAAAACCAAATTCAGAATCCTCTACTTTGTATTAAGGTTCCAAAAAGACTGAGTACATCAAGTGTCTACAAAAGCTTCCTTTAAAGGTGCAACCAGGTTCAAAGTAGAATGAACAATCACAACTTAACAAGCAATGAACAATGAATCTTGAACTTCAAACCCATAATAACCCAAGAAGAGAGTTATTTATACAATAATGAAACTAAGGAAATATCCTAAAACTGATTAAGGTTTATTCTAGGAAGGAAAGATCTTCATGCAAGAAGATAGGGGTAGCTATTGAACTGCTTCTTGTTGTCCCTTTTATTCAGGTTGTGCTAGCTTTGTTGTTTGATATTTTGCTCCTTTAAGTTGTTTGATGGTTTGTATCCTTTACGCTGGTTAATTCCTTCATTTGATCTTTCACCTGATACTCTTGAAACTCTGTGAATATCCTTTGACCCTACCGAGTAACCTTTAATGTGTTCCTTTTTACCTTTACTGTGCATTTCATTTTTTTTATTGTGTTTTTCCATAGTAAGATCTTCATATTTATCATCAAACTGTATGCAGCTTTTTTCTTTGTAATCCTGGAACATAAGTTTTTACCTCCAAAACATAGAAATTATTAAGAAAACATAGGTGACAGAAGAGGACATCAATGGCTTTATTGAGCTCGAATGGATATTGGAAGGATTCCAGAGTGTATCAGAAGGTAAAACAATGGCTTTATTGGTCGCAGAGGCTTATGGAGGGTTTACTATGAAAACAGGCAAAACAAAGCAAAATGGTGATTTTTTGGTTTAAACGGAAAAATAGTCTACTTTACGAATTATGGCGCAAAGTGAACAGTGGTCGTTTTTCATTATGTGGGAGGTGGTTTTGGTTTTCATCGCACCACTTATGAGGCGCGGGCGATTTTGGGAGGGGTCACCCGAAATAATCTGAGCCTGACACATAGCAAGGGGAGGTCAGTGGAATATCGCTTTTCAGGCAGGTAATGCTCAGACAGAGAGCCAACCCGAAATCACTAAAGGTCGTTGGATTTGAATGAACGTGATCGGACAGTCGTGGAGCAAAAGAGAAACGTGGATGGTCCCAACGATTAATTATGGCGACAATGGGCTTTATTATGGGTTAAAACTGAGATTAGTGGTTAAATGGAGGTTTTGGTTATTTCTTCATTTAAATCATAAAAAAATAAAAAAATAAAAAATAAATAACAAAGAAATCCTTTGCAAAACACGGTATGGAGGACTTGAAAAAGTATGAATTGGGGCATATAAATGATATCGGGTACGCGTTCATTGCATATCGCAATCAGGGTTTAGCAAAGGAAGGTCCATCGCAAAGGAATGCGATAAGGGTTGGACGCGATGTGGAAAATATATCATGGTTAATACTGCGTTGGGTCCAGGTTCCCATCGCATATCGAGATCGCAATGGCGGAAGGTAATGCTTTATCCGGGACTTGCGATGGAGACGTATGTGGAATAACATTGAATTATGATATATATTGCATCAGGTCTAGGTCGTATATTACAATTTGGGGAGAGCGCATTCATGATCTGAATTTGAAACTACTTGAAATGATTAGCAAGGTATTCAATTCAGTAATATACATGTTAACATGATGTACTTATCTTGCAGTTAAAAACCAATGAAATTTTCAGCTTTTTATGACCCATTTAAGTATAGTAGAATTATTTCCTTTTTTTGTTTAACATACTAAAATGAATTTGTTTAGGAAAATAAGTCAACCACAGATGCAAAAGAAGTTGATGACGCAGTTCACCCCTCCTGGGCTACATCTGCCGGGTCCAAGGCTCCCAAATGGGCATGTCCTTGATTTGATTAAAAGCTCAAAAAGATTGTACAGTTGAATACAAGCCTCTACAGGGAAATGGATTGTAAAAATGGATTCAAAACACTCAAATTCTTCAGGATTGACTACTGGTTCTCATCCAGTGGGTACCTGCTCCCACAAAACTGGGCTCTAGTGGCTCCTAGAACTTCCACGGAGCAAAAACACCTGCAAACGACCTCTTATTGCTCTCTAACCTATTCCCATGGCTTCAAAATCATTTTAATACTCAAAAAAAAAAAACATCCAAAAAGGACTTTTCTAGCCAAAGTTATGGCTCATTTACTGAACTGCCAGTTTGCCTTGAAAGGACTCCCTGTTAGCTAAACTTAGAGTGCCAGTTAGGCCCGCCAAATATGGTGGCATCGCCAAATATGGGGGGACCACCAAAAATGGCGCCTCTGCCAAAAGTCCGCCAACTAAACGACCGGTTAACTGTAGTGGTTTAAATGCGCATGTGAACAAATTCGGGCTTGGAGGTTATCCCCTTGGATTCCACACCTAAACGGTTAGATGACGGGCAGTTTAACATGGTGTTAGCTATTTTCTTTGTGTAAATGTGAACACGTAATATAGCCGTTACACCAAACTGCGCGGTTTAAGGAAATAGGCCCGCGGTTCTGGGTTGTAGTCACGTGTATAGGGGGCTGGCCCCTTTGGTTTTCTACCCAAACCAAAATTACCATTCAAATTTAATATGTGTGATTCACATAACAAGTCCTCCCACGTTGGTGTATTGGTAAAGTATTGCGCTGATTTAAGGCAGGTCGTGTGTTTAAGCCACGCTAGACCCAAAATTTTAAATATATATGCTCCCATATTGCTGATGTCACCTTGGGCCACGTGGCAGCCTCTGGGCCTGCCACGTGGCAGTCTGCCATTCGCTGACCAAAAAGGAATATTTTAAAGAATATTTATTGAAATATTCAAAGGAAGATTTTGTGGAATATCTATTTTAAATTTTTTTTGAAAAAATTATGTGTTATTGGGCAATTCTTCTTTTTGGCATAACTTTCTCATACGGAGACCATTTTTCAAACCGTTCACGGCACCGGAATCAGGAGGACGAGACCTATCCAGTCATTCAGGTTTGACACACTTTGAAATTTGAGCTATCACTGAAGTCCTGGATCAATATCTGATCAATTCATGTTGAAAGGCTTGTGATCCGTCGATGCGATGTTTTGTTGAATACATAGTTTTTATAATAAAACTAATGGTTTCGGGGTATTTTAATAAAGGGAGTTAATATATACGGGAAAGGGAGCTTTTAGGGGTTTAATACTACAAGTTAGAGTTAATATGAAATATGAGCAGAAAGGGGAAGTAGACTAAGTATAATGCTTTTTATGAGTTATTTGTTTTTCACACACACATATATATATATATCAATACTTAGGTTAAACAACTTTTTGTGGGTTTTTTGGGTAAAAGGGGATTTAGCATTGGGCTTTCACTTTTCATAGGCAAAAAGGATTTTAACCTTAGGAAAAGGGGTTTTTTATGGAAAATGAATGAATATGAACTGTATGAAAGTGGGAAGGGGAAATTAGTAAATATAGGATGAATGAGGATGAGGGAAGTTAATTAATTTTCTTGTAGATCTTCATTTGCTTTATGTAATTGCCTCATGGACATAGAAACATAGGGTAAAACATGATAAATGTACATTTTGTCCAATGAATTATCATACTTCTGCAACCTTTCTTCTACTTACCCTTTGCTTATCCTATCATTTTTTCTTCATTTAATGGGTGCATTTAAGCTAACAAACCCTTTTCCTTTCTTTTTAAAACAAACTATCTAATTCTAACCTTATAACATCCAAGAGCTCAGATTACACTGATGAGCACATTATTATTCTCTACCTAACTACTGATCTACCAAGATTAAACAGTTTGGCCAGATCTTTATTCTCTAACTATAACATCAGATTTAAAGCATAAAGCAGTCAAGATTAAATTATTTGACTGTCATGGGTTGTGGAATTTTTGACAAGCTCCACACAACCATTATTTTGCAAAAAAATAGTAGTGGCATTTAGACTTGCTCACTTGCAGAGTTTATTTGTTTTCTTTTCTTTCTAACCTAACATTTTCTTTTTGTCTTTATGTTTTAGGACATCTAACCTAACATTTTATTTGATATGGACATCATCGTCAAGATATTTTCAAAAACATTTTAGTCACTATTGTTATGTCCATATCCTAACTTAACATTTTTTCAAAATATTTTTTATTTTTTAACTATTTTATTCTACCTTATCAAAACCAAAAAATGCTACAACATTGGCTCCATCTGGGGATTGCTTTCTCCTGTAGAATGCAAAGAACCTGCAGATCCATGTGCCTTCTCCTCGAGCTATGGAGTCCTTGCTATAAGAAAAATCACTCTGGCATCTTGAAAGGTGAAAGAAAACTGGAGTATTTACAATTAAAAACTATTTCAACTTCTTAGTACTGAATGTAATGTTTGAGAAACCTTCCATTTACAAGATAAGTGGAATATAGCCCCTCAAGGTTCTACAGCACAAAAGTGTTGTTACCCTTGACTTCAGCAATTGTTAAAGGTCCAAACCATAGATTGTCAAATTTGCCATGCTTCCATTTCTCTTCTCTCCTGGCATCCCATCTTAGAACTAGATAATCTTCCTTAAAGTCTCTTTCCCTGGCTCTTCTGTCAAGCAGGGCATCATCTTAGGAGAAATTTATGTACTCTAAAAATTCCCTCTTAAAATCATGATGCCTTGCTAAAATTGTGATTTGGATTATATCATTATATTATTTTTTATCCATATCAATGTTTTTAGAATGGAAAAAGTGGAGGAATCGACTCATAAGACCATTTTTACCGACGGGGCCCATCTTGGAAAATTGGGATATGAAACCTTCCTCAATCAGTTTGAGCCATCAAAAGGAATTTTTTGGGGGTAAAACTTTGCTTATTTATAGTGCACCTATTTTTCCTATTTTGCACATAGAGACTTTTTACATCATGCAAGAATCGCCTTAATTAGAGTCTGTATGCAAATGTTATGCCACTTGGAAATTGACTTTCCTGTTTTGACCACCATAATTTGAGAGGAAGCTATGTCAACCCCCATTATTCATGAAAAAGGGGCTAGCCACAAGATCATGATGAAGAATATTGTATAAGTGTCCTTATTGTAACTTTATTTGAGAGTTGAAGGAGTCAAACCTAACCACTAGTTGGTTATCTGATTGTTATCTGGTTGTGTTATAACCAAGCCACTAGGAGGAAAACGGGTTCCATTATTTTTAGGGAAATTTTGTCCCATAAATGAGTAGAGTAGTCGAGAGGAGTAGAGAGAGAGCATATAAATAGGATTTGTGTATTGTAGTATCCCACATTCCACAAGCCTTACTTCTTTGTATTGGCATTCATTTTCTATTCAGAGAAAGAGAGCAGAATGACCTAACCTTCTAATGTGATTTTCTCTTGAAAGGGTTTCCCATGATATATCTTATGTCAATTGTGGTTTTGTGAGTTTTTAATTCACTATTCTCTATTTTCTACATAATTATATTTTTCATGCATATGCAATAAATAATAATTTATAGATCCAAAAATCTGAAAAGAAATAAGCCTTCCTATTGTAAATTTCAAAATTTTAAGTATAATTTTATCAGATCGATTGTGACGAACTATCCAGTGGAATATTAATAGTATATTATGGATCATATTGGTATCATAGTAGGTTTCTTTTGGTATATTGTGGAGATTTGTAGGGGATCTAGATCGATTAAGCTAAACATCATAAAACCATATTCATTACTGATGAATTTGTAAATAAACCTCCTGATCCTACAGAGGAGAGATTTTCACCACTAGAAGCACAAGTTGAAAATATAAATTGTAACATAAACCCCTCTTGGTGGTCGTGACCAATAAGGTCAGACTATTTAGATAGGATGGGAGTTCTAATGTAAAGGTCTAATCAGAGGGGAGAGCAGGAGATTCAGAAGAAACAAAGAAGGAATCGAACAAAGAACTAGAAAAATATCAACCAAGTTCAAGTGCCATGAACCATTTAGAGTCCCTATTCAATTGGAATGAAGGTTGATATCAATTTGTATCGAGGTGATATTAACACTCTAAAGCTAAATCATTGGTTGTAGCAATTGGAAGTTTATTTCAGTCTTCATCATATATAGGAAGGATAAAAGACTTAATTTGTGTGTCTAAAATTAGAGGGACATGCCCTCACATAGTGGGAAAGCCACATAGAGACATTAAGGTTGGAGGGAGATCCTCTAGTGATTAAGTGGGAGGACTTTAAAACCCTTATAAATTCACAATTTTACCCTACCAGGTATGTAGAGGATTAGTGTATTTGCTGGCACTAGTTTAGGCAGAAAGAGGGGAAAAGTGTATAGGAGTACCCCACAAAATTTAGAAAGATGGCCATAATGTTTTGCATCTCCCCAAAGAAACCAAATGTACTCCTCAAATATATGGGGGGTCTACACATTCATTTGTGGAAGTAAATGATGTTTTTCAAGCCCATATTGGTGGATTAGGCTTGTGTACAAGCACAATACCTCGAGAACATAGGCTAAAAGAAAGGGAACTCAAGTGGATCGAAGTAGAAGGAGCACCAAGACACTTTTAAGGAGTGGAAGAAGAAGTGGAAGGGGCCAGGGGGAATCTAAAAATATGACAGCCACAACACACCAGTGCAATGATACCAACAACCCATGCTACCATTGTAACATTGATGGTCATATAAAGGAGAAGTTTTGAGCAATCAGGTTGAAAGTAGCTCAGACGTGGACGAGAAGATTGTCTATACATCATTGTAGAAGGAGGTAATCTGAATAACATTCGACGACATGAAGAGAATGGAAATATCAAGCTCTTCCATATAAAGATACATGTTAAAAAGACTAAGATTGATGCTTTGTTTGACTCTGGATCACAAGAAAATGTCATTTCAGTTGAGCTTGTCAAAAATTTGGGATTGGAATTTCATGATCATCCAAACCCATATTCATTGGGATCGGTAAAGAAGGACAGAAAGATAAAGGTAACAAAACAGTGCAAAAATATATTTTCTATTAATGTTGATTTTATTGATGAAGTAGAACTATATGTAGTTCCCCTTTATATATGTGGAGTAGTTTTTGGAAGTCCCTACATGTACATGCTGGATGTAATATTCATATTAAGATCCAACTGGTTCTGATTCATTAAGGATGGAAAATCGTTCACTATCAATGCGCATAAAGGCAAGCTAAAAATTTCACTAGTAAGTTCAAACCAAGCCAAGAAACTGATCAGTTCTAGCAAGAAGTGTGTTTTACTATTTTTAAGAGAGAATCAATCTATATAAGAGTAAGTGAGAGAAAAGTCATCCCTGAAGGGGTGTACTAAGAAATAGAAACAAAAACTGGAAGAGTTGCTACAGACATACAATGATGTCTTCCAAGAGCCTAAAGGACTATCACCCAAGAGGGAAGTGGAGCATGAAATTCAGATATTGCAGAACTCCTCGTTTCCAAACATTGGGTTGTATAGGAAGTATATTATAGAAGCAAGTGCAGTGAAGAGAAAATTGTAGAAGCTACTGGAATAGGGTGTAATTTGTAGAAATTCCTTGTAGATTCAAACTGATTATGTAATATGCTAAAACAAAAGACTTGAATCTACTCTACTCATCAGTGGAAACAATTAATCGACCAAGAAATCACAAAACATGAGACAAGATTCAATCGCATATGCTCATAGATTTATCTAAGGGGAAATTTTTCTGCTCAAAACCCCTTCCTATCTGTATATTGCATTAGATTAGAAAAATAGAGGAGAAAATATAATGCTTGTTCAACCTTAACAATCTCTACACAAGTACAATATATCTCAGTGCCTCACAAGCTAACTCTGGCCAATACTTAGCCAAATTTTTTACCTGCCAAGCTCCTATTTCCTTACGTTTCTTCTCAAGAAATTAGCCCCCTATTAATTAGGGAAATCTCCATCCTGAATTGTGCAATCTCTATAGACCCTTCTTTGACTGCATGCACCACATGTACAACTCATAAAATTATACAACTGATGGTACACTACACTTGAACTCCAATCTCAACTAGGTAACTCGAATTTCATGCATGCATGAGTTAATTATGGTTGATTTATCAGTAAATTGGTTGAACACATGAAGTTGCACCCCACTGCTAGACCTCCTACTAGTTCTTCCAACAGTTGGAACTAGTTTAGCTGACACTAACCTAGTTTGATTGTATTAAACTATTACAACTCAAATTAAACTCAACCTAGGCTCCTAAATTTAGGAGACACTCTACATGACTCAAGTTATGCTCTCAACTCAAATTAACTGAGCCAACTAAATGAAATTAACTTAGTTAACTCATTCTCGTTGTCTTGTGATGTGAAATTACAATTTTATCCTAAGTTAATTCAAGGGAAAATTAAATTAGGATTTTCTTGTTGTCGTTTTCAACACCCCCTCTCAACAAGAAAGAGATGATCACAACACACCAGTGCAATGATACCAACAATCCTTGCTACCATTGTAACATTGATGGTCATATAAAGGAGAATTTTTTAGTAATCAGGTTGAAAGTAGCTCAGACGTGGACGAGAAGATTGTTTATACATCATTGTAGAAGAAGGTAATCTAAATAACATTCAATGACATTAAGAGAATGAAAATATCAGGCTCTTCCATATAAAGATACATGTTAAAAAGACCAAGATTGATGCTTTGTATGACTCTGGATCACAAGAAAATCTCATTCTAGTTGAGCTCGTTAAAAAATTGGGATTGGAAGTTCATGATCATCCAAACCCATATTCATTGGGATCGGTAAAGAAGGATGTAAAGATAAAGGTAACAAAACTGTGCAAAAATATATTTTCTATTAATGTTGATTTTATTGATGAAGTAGAACTATATGTTGTTCCCCTTTATATATGTGGAGTAGTTTTTGGAAGTCCCTACATGTACATGCGGGATGTAATATTCATATTGAGATCCAATTGGTGTTGATTCTTTAAGGATGGAAAATCATTCACTATCAATGTGCACAAAGGCAAGCTAAAAATTTCACTAGTAAGTTCAAACCAAGCCAAGAAACTGATGAGTTCTAGCAAGAAGTGTGTTTTACTATTTTTAAGAGAGAATCAATCTATAGAAGAGTAAGTGAGAGAAAAGTCATCCTTGAAGGGGTGTAGTAAGAAATAGAAACAAAAACTGGAAGAGTTGCTATAGACATACAATGATGTCTTCCAAGAGCCTAAAGGACTATCACCCAAGAGGGAAGTGGAGCATGAAATTTAGATATTGCAGAGCTCCCCATTTCCAAACATTGGGTTGTATAGGGAGTCTATTATAGAAGCAAGTGAGGTGAAAAGAAAATTGTGGAAGCTACTGGAATAGGGTGTCATTTGTAGAAATTCCCTGTAGATTCAAACTGATTATGTAATATGCTAAAACAAAAGACTTGAATCTACTCTACTCATCAGCAGAAACAATTAATCGACCGAGAAATCATAAAACATGAGACAAGATTCAATCACATATGCTCATATATTTATCTAAGGGGAAATTTTTCTGCTCAAAACCCCTTCCTATCTATATATTGCATTAGATTAGAAAAATAGAGAAGAATATAATGCTTGTTCAACCTAAACAATCTCTACACAAGTACAATCTATCTCACTGCCTCACAAGCTAACTCTGGCCAATACTTAGCCAATTTTTTTACCTGCCAAGCTCTTATTTCCTTGTGTTTCTTCTCAAGGAATTAGCCCCCTATTAATTAGGGAAATCTCCATCCTAAATTGTGCAATCCCTAGAGACCCTTCTTTGACTGCATGCACCACATGTACAACTGAGAAAATTATACATGAACTCCAATCTCAACTAGGTAATCGAATTTCATGCATGCATGAGTTAATTATGGTTGATTTATCAGTTAACTGGTTGAACACATGAAGTTGCACCCCACTGCTAGACCTCCTACTAGTTCCTCCAACAGTTGCAACTAGTTTAACTGACATTAACTCAGTTTGACTGTATTAAACTATTACAACTCAAATTAAACTCAACCTAGGCTCCTAAATTTAGGAGACACTTTACATGACTCAATTTATGCTCTCAACTCGAATTAACTGAGCCAACTAAGTGAAATTAACTTAGTTAACTCATTCTCATAGTCTTGTGATGTGAAATTACAATTTTATCCTAAGTTAATTCAAGGGAAAATTAAATTAGGATTTTCTTGTTGTCGTTTTCAACACCCCCTCTCAACAAGAAAGGGATTATCACAACACATTAGTGCAATGATAACAACAACCCTTGCTACCATTGTAACATTGATGGTCATATAAAGGAGAATTTTTGAGCAATCAGGTTGAAAGTAGCTCAAAAGTGGATGACAATATTGTCTATACATCATTGCAGAAGGAGGTAATCTAAATAACATTCGACGACATGAAGAGAATGAAAATATCAAGCTCTTCCATATAAAGATACGTGTTAAAAAGACCAAGATTGATGCTTTGTTTGACTCTGGATCACAAGAAAATCTCATTTCAGTTGAGCTCATAAAAAAATTGGGATTGGAAGTTCATGATCATCCAAGCCCATATTCATTGGGATCAATAAAGAAGGATGTAAAGATAAAGGTAACAAAACAGTGCAAAAATATATTTTCTATTAATGTTGATTTTACTGATGAAGTAGAACTATATGTTGTTCCCCTTTATATATGTGGAGTAGTTTTTGGAAGTCCCTACATGTACATGCAGGATGTAATATTCATATTGAGATCCAACTGGTGTCAATTCTTTAAGGATGGAAAATCGTTCACTATCAATGCACACAAAGGCAAGCTAAAATTTTCACTAGTAAGTTCAAACCAAGCCAAGAAACTAATTAGTTCTAGCAAGAAGTGTGTTTTACTATTTTTAAGAGAGGATCAATCTATAGAAGAGTAAGTGAGAGAAAATTCATCCCTGAAGGGGTGTAATAAGAAATAGAAACAAAAATTGGAAGAGTTGCTATAGACATACAATGATGTCTTCCAAGAGCCTAAAGGACTATCACCCAAGAGGGAAGTGGAGCATGAAATTTAGATATTGCAAAACTCCCCATTTCCAAACATTGGGTTGTATAGGAAGTCTATTGTAGAAGCAAGTGAGGTGAAGAGAAAATTGTAGAAGCTACTGGAATAGGGTGTCATTTGTAGAAATTCCTTGTAGATTCAAACTGATTATGTAATATGCTAAAACAAAAGACTTGAATCTACTCTACTCATCAGGGAAAACAATTAATCAACCGAAAAATCACAAAACATGAGACAAGATTCAATCGCATATGCTCTTAGATTTATCTAAGGGGAAATTTTGTTGCTCAAAACCCCTTCCTATCTGTATATTGCATTAGATTAGAAAAATAGAGAAGAAAATACAATGCTTGTTCAATCTGAACAATCTCTACATAAGTACAATATATCTCATTGCCTCACAAGCTAACTCTGGCCAATACTTAGCCAACTTTTTTTACCTGCCAAGCTCCTATTTCCTTGTGTTTCTTCTTAATGAAATAGCCCCCTACTAATTAGGGAAATCTCCATCTTGAATTGTGCAATCCCTATAGACCCTTCTCTGACTGCATGCACCACATGTACAACTCAGAAAATTATACAATTGATAGTACACTGCACTTGAACTCCAATCTCAACTAAGTAACTCAAATTTCATGCATGCATGAGTTAATTATGGTTGATTTATTAGTTAACTGGTTGAACACATGAAGTTGCACCCCACTGCTAGACCTCCTACTAGTTCCTCCAACAGTTGGAACTAGTTTAACTGACATTAACTCAGTTTAACTGTATTAAACTATTACAACTGAAATTAAACTCAACCTAGGCTCCTAAATTTAGGAGACACTATACATGACTCAAGTTATGCTCTCAACTCGAATTAATTGAGCCAACTAAGTGAATTTAACTTAATTAACTCATCTCGTTGCCTTGTGATGTGAAATTACTTTTATTCTAAGTTAATTCAAGGGAAAATTAAATTAGGATTCTCTTGTTGTCATTATCAACACCCCCTCTCAACAAGAAAGGGATTATCTGTTACCCCGATCATGCTTCTATGGAACTCAAATTTGCATCTTGACAATGCCTTTGTCAAAATATTTGCATCTTGTTCCTTTGTAGGAATGTACTCCAACAACATGATTCTCCTCTGCACACAATCTCATAGATGGTGATAGTGAATGTCGATATGCTTGGATCGATCATGAAAAACTTGATTCTCAAAGAGTTTGATATAACTCTGGTTGTCACGATAAACCATTGTAGGATCCATCATCTAAACAAATAACCCAACAAGAATCTTCCTCATCCAAATAGCTTCACAAGTTGCTTGACAAACAACCATGTATTATGCTTCTACTGAACTGAGTGCAACTGATCTTTGTTTCCTGTTGTACCAAGAAACTACTGCTGACCTGATAGTGAAGATGCCTCCTGATGTGCTCTTCCTATCTAATGGACTATCTACCCAATCTGCATCTGTGAAGCCTTGCAACTTCACTCCCTTTGTCTGTTTGTACCAAAGACCAAACTGAGTAGTGCCTCTAAGGTATCTCAACACATGTTTGGTTGCCTTTCAATACAGTTTAGTTAGCTTAACCATTGCTTGACTAAGTTGGTTAATTGTATAACACATGTTTGGTCATGTGTTCACCAAATACATAAGTGAACCCACAAGTTGCCTGTAAATAGTAGCATCCACTACTTCACCTCAAGTAGCATCTTCCTTCCTCCAATTCCCTGCTAGAGGAGTCTCCATGGGTTTGTTGCTCTCCATGTGGAACTTCTTCAGTATCTCGTTGGCATACTTGCCCTGAGAGACAGACAGTTCGCCATCTCCTTGCCATATTTCCATACCAAGGAAATAATGCATGAGGCCCAGGTCCTTCATCTCGAATTCTCTTACAAGATCCTATTTGCAAAATTTGACCAGATTCTCATCACCTATTAGAATTAAGTCATCGACATATAATACTATAATCAAGAATTTACCTTCAACCACAATAGGGTAAAGGTTTGCATCTGCTTCACTTTTGGTGAATCCCAACCTAGTGAAATAGTTATTGATTCTAGTGTACCAAGCACGGGGTGCTTGTTTCAATCCATATAACGCTCACTTGAGTCTGCACACATGCGAGTTTATGTCGAAGGTCTCAAATCCTTTTGGATGCTCAATGTACACCTCCTCCTCAATCACTCCACTAAGTAAGGTTGCCTCCACATCCATCTCATGATCTTCCATCCCATCTGCACTGTAAGAGCTATACTTGATCTAATTGAAGAGTACCTTGCTACTGGAGAAAAGGTATCCTCATAATCAATTCCCTCCACCTAAGAGAACCCCTTGGCAACAATTTTGGCCTTGTGTTTCTCAATGCTTCCATCTGTTGTTTGCTTCACCTTGTAGATCCACCTAGAACCTACCACTAACTTGTTCTCTAGCCTTGGGACAACTTCCAAAACACTGTTTCTGAATATGGAATCATATTCATCTACCATGTGTTGGAAAATTATATATTACAGAGCAATGGAACACATAAAATATTGCAGAAATATAAACATAGAAAACGCATAAAATAAGAGAGACAGATATATGTGGTTCACCCAGTTTGGGCTACGTCCACGGAGAAACAGTCAGTCCTTCTTTTATTATATTATCCAGCAAACTGAAGAGATACAACTTACAGCAGATCCACTGAAACTCCCTCTTCTCTCTCAATCTCCTCTCTCTTCCTCACTCAGAATACAGATATACATAGACGCAATACAATTCCCTCATATATAGTGAGGGGTTGCCTTCTAGGGCAAAAAACCCTAAATTAAACATAACTTCTATCGTCACATCATCCACCTAATGAATGGCCCAGATTGACTAGAAATTACTAGACTTTTACAAGGAAATTTTACATTTATTTTTAGCTTCAGGGGCAGTGCCCTCGAACCCCCGCCAAGGGACTGCTGGCCCCCGAACCCCCCAGTCGGGGGGGATTAGCCCCCCCAAACCCCCACGGGGGGGACAAGTCCCCACCACGTGGAGGGGTGTACAGTCTTCCTGGGGTATACATTCGGTTGAAACCTTTGAATACAGAAGATAATCAGGCTCCACACCCAACAGCATGGCATCAACCCATATTGGATTCTGCATTACTTCCTCGAATGGGGATGGTTCTATCTCAACTAGCTCAATCATCAGAGCCATGTACCCAGTGTACTAATCTAGTGGCCTCCTCTATCTACGTTGTGATGTGGGTGCTCCCACATTCTCTCTATCATCATGCAATAATTTGGAAGCTTCCCTGGTGTGCTTCCTTCCATCTTTGAATGTCTCTGCATGAGTGGGTTGTTATGAAACCAGCTCACAAAAAGATAGAAAATATATATCAACGCCTTAGAATTCAGCCTCTTCGAGGGGGCAGCCTCCTTTACATTACACAAATGAACAATTCTTGGATGATACAAATGATAAAACCTCATTCCTATATATAGGAGTCTAGGGGGTCACAATATAACCAAGCCGACCTAACAATAATAATATAAAAGCTTAAAAATAACAATAGTGGGATTCTATTGGGCACAACAATAAAAATAAGGGATACAATGACAATAGTGATGGGGGAATCACTAGTATTATAGGGACCTAACATGCCCCTCTCCTTCAAATAAGTGTTGTTCTCAACGCTTGAGTAGTTTTAGATGCTTCTATATAAAATTATCATCCTCCCATGTGGAATCTTGAATGGGTAACTTCTTCCACTTGATGAGATACTCTGAAATTGATCGATTTCGTAGCTATCGAGTTCTTGTTTCTTTGACTGCTTCAAGTTCCAATATGAATTTTCCTTCCTCGTCAAGTTTTGGCAATATTGTTTGAACTGCAATCTTGTCACCTATAACCTTCTTTAAGCATGAAACATGGAAAACTGGGTGCACTCGAGAAGCTGCAGGAAACTCCAATTTGTATGCCATAGTACTTATCTTTTGCAACACCTTGTATGGACCATAATACTTTGGTGATAATTTATTCTCCTTCTTAGCTTGCTTGAGGGACATTTGTTTATATGGATGTAGCCGTAGGAATAACTAATCACCTACATCAAAAATTCTTTCGTTGCGATGTTGATCTGCCTGTTGTTTCATTCTGTTATGTGCCAAGGTGAAGTTATCCTTTAAGAGTTGGAGAACTTCTTGTTGATGCTCGATGTGATCTTCCACTGCTTGAACCTTAGAATTTTCTCTTAAATATGATGTGATGGATGGTGGATGATATCCATAAAGTGCCATAAATGGGGTCATTTTTGTTGCAATATGGAAGTAAGTGTTATACCACCATTCAGCCAGAGGCAACCATTTGACCCATTGTGTCTGTTTATCAGATACAAAGCAAAGAATATATCCTTCCAAACATTTGTTTACTATCTCAGTTTGCCCATCATGTTGAGGATGATAAAATGAGCTATGAGCTAACTGAGTACCAAGACAAGAAAATAATTTTGTCCAAAAATTTCCAGTGAAAATGGGATCTCT
>APFE030567315.1:24552-35820 GCA_000404065.3 Pinus taeda | reverse complement strand
TTAGCTCCTTCATGAGATACAATATGACCCAGATATTCCACCTCTTGGACTCCAAAGAAGCATTTGGATCTTTTTGCATATAATTGTTTCTCCTCCAATAGTTCTAGCACCCTGTCAACATGCTCAACATGATCCATACAAGAATTGTTGTAGATTAGTATATCATCAAAAAATACTAACACAAATTTTAGAAGGAATGGTTTGAAAATTGAATTCATCAACCCTTGAAATGTTGAAGGTGCATTGGTAAGGCCAAAAGGCATGACAAAAAATTCATAATAACCCTCATGAGTTCTAAAGGTTGTTTTTGGAATGTCTTCAGTCTTTATTCTGATTTGATGATATCCTGAACAAAGATCCAACTTGGTGAAGTAAATTGATCCATGCAATTCATCCAGTACTTCATCAATGACAGGAATGGGAAATTTATCTTTAATAGTGAGCTTGTTGAGCTCCTATAATCTGGACACATGCCATGATCCATCCTTCTTATGAACCAATACTACTGGAGTAGAAGAAAGAACTTTGACTAGGTTGAATTATACCAGCCTCTAGCATTCTGCAACCATACGTTCAATTTCACTCTTTTGGACATAGGGATATCTGTACGGCCTGATGTTTGGAGGAACACTTCCTAGAATTATATGAATAGCATGATCATGATCACGCACAGGTGGGATACCTTTAGGAGTCTCAAATACCTTGGAATGATTATCCAGGACTTTTTGGAGATCTGGAGAAATAGATGATTCCGATGTGGAAACATCTAGCGAACATAATTGTGCAATTACACCTCTTTGTTCCTTTTTTAGAAGCTTTGTCATACCATTAGAGCTGATTAACTTTCCTGGTTTCCCTGCAATACCCCTTAATTCAACTTCCTTTCCTTCCGTAGAAAATTTGATGAAACGTTCTTGAAAATTAAAAGCTATTGTACCCAAGGAGTGTAGCCATTGGACTAGTACAACATCAACACCACCCATTGGAATGGAAAGCATTGGGATATTCAATACATATTCTCCCATGGATAGCTTGATATTATGGCACTTTCATGAGCAATTTATGGTTCCTCCACTTGCAACCATCACTTGACACTCTGGTGCTGGATATGGGAAGAAACTCAATTCCTTGATCTTACAATGAATAAAATTATGGGTACTTCCCAAATCAATCAACACTATTACCTTTTTCTTATTGATATGCCCTTTTATATTGATAGTTTGAGGAGTGGTAATTCTAGCCAATGCATTACAATATATGGTCAGATTCATTTCTACTTTTTCTAGGGTTTGTTTCTGGTGTATATATCCTCTTCTTTTGACTTTTCTTATTCCTTTTCTTCCTCCTCTTCACAATCTATGTAAAATAATTTCTTCTCGACACACTTATGACCTTTAGTGAATTTGCTATAGAAATTCTCACTGTAGGTCAACAGATTATGCAATATACCAAAGAAAAATACAAGATCTACTTCTACAACAAACTTGCGGAAGCTTAATCGATTATGAGCAAGATCAAATAGAACACATATAACTGAGAATGAGAAATCAATCGCACATGAACAGAGAAGAATACTCTGGGGAAATCCTCAACTAAAAACCTCGATCTTTGTATTATCATACAAGTGGAAATATGTTTAGATTACACAAAGAATCAGTTCACAGGCTATCCTGCTCTCAGTATAATCGAACAATACAACTCACAGACTGAATAAACACAAGATATGCCTTCCCTCAGCCCTCCAAGCCTCCTATTTCCTTGCGTAGTTTTCCTTGGGGTCCAATGCTGCCACCTGTGTGAATTGGCCTCATCACACACTCACCAAACCCAAAAGTAACTGCGCAATCTCCAAGGAATGAATTCCTTCTACATGCAAGAGATATCCTCCATGGAGAATATTCATGCAACTGATAGTACATTGTCCCATCATCTGATCTCAACTAGGTCTTTATCTTAACTGACATGCATGAGTTATTTATGAGAGAATATTCAGTTATCTGAAGTGCAGCAGTTGCATGCATGCATGCATTAACTAACTGAACTCACAATTAGTTCAACAAACTATTTGAACTATTCTAACTGGACTTAACTCGGTTAACTGAGCTAACAAATTACAACTCAAAGTACAACTCATCCTGATCTCCTTTAATTAAGGGATAACTTCCTCAATCAATGGAGAAACTGTTGCATGTCTTCACATAGACTTCATGTTTGATTTTCTACAACTAATTAACTTAAGATGAATTAATTAATTAATTTACAAACAACTGATAATATCAAATTCAAATTTTAAGTCACAATTTTAGTTTAGGGACTAGCTAAATTTGGAATGTATCCCGAAATGCTATAAATAGCAGTGCTAATTTTAGCACTTCTATTTTTTAGCATTTCTTGTTGCTATTTTCAACATTTGCTATCGCAACTGTAACAAAGCCCTTTTTCTCTTCTTTCTTCCAATTGTTGTGGTGTCAACCTTGTAGGTTGTGGATGGCTAGGGGCAGCAACACTTCCATCTTTATGATTGTGAGTGGTAGGCTTCCTTATTGCCATAATTTTGCTTTCATTTTTATTGCTAACCTGAATGCCTTCTCCAATGAATCTGGTTCCCAAAGGTGAACCTCATTTTGGATGTTATCTTTTAAAGTCCCTATGAACACATCAATCCTATGCACCTCTGGAATATTTTTTACCCTTATATTCAATTTTTGGAAGTCCTCAATGTGCTCCATCATTGAACCCTTTTGTTTGAGATTTATCAATTGACTAAAAAAAGTGTTGCTTTTTGTATCCTCATAATGTGCTATCATTTCATCCATAAAAATAGCCCAAGTGAAAATTTGTTTACGAGAGCAAAGCCGTCAATACCATACAAATTGATTTGGTTCCAAATATAAAGTTGCAATGCGTACCTTTTGTGTGTTTTGCACATTACGAAGATCGAAAATTTGATCCATATGTAGTATCCATGTTCTGGGATCCTTGCCATCAAACTTCCTCATATCGATCCTTGAAACATGTTGGTTCTTTGATCCAACATTAGAGTCTATGAAATCATGATTAACATTTGTTTTGTTCTCATCATGAGTTTCCTTTACTACCCTTTTTCCATTAGTAAGCATTTCTTTTAGAAACTTTGTCAAATACGTCTTCAAATCTGTCTTCAAATCATACATCTTAGCTTCCACGTCGTCCATCTTAGCTTCCACGTCATTCATCTTAGCTTCTACGTCTTTCTTTAAACCATCCATCTTAGGTTCCATGTCTTTCTTTAAACCATACATATTAGCTTCTACGTCTTTCTTTAAACCATCCATCTTATTTTTTGTTACTTATTGTGCGAGTGAAATTTGTTGCACTTGGTCTCGTAATTTTAATATATCATGTTGCATTTCTTCCTCTTCTTCATGAGTCATGCTAGAGTTTTCAAGTTGCTTACTAGTTGTTTCCATTTTCTTTCTTTGAGACATCAATTACCGATAATAATGCTTCACTATGCCCTTCGAATTCCTTCAAACTAATTTTTCAAACCAAGCCTATGCAAAAATTTAAAAAAAACTACACACCTTTTTTCACTTTGTAGGAGCTTGATATTGAATCTGATGTATCTCTGTAATTTTGGATCTCCCAAGTTTGAAATTGCTTCCTATGGTAACCCTATGTGTAATCCTTCTAACCCCGTAAGTCTGATCAAGATTAGATTCTTCAATGAAGAGTTATGTCAAATCTCCCATGTTGACCTGAGTATAGACTTGTTCAGTAGAGCGAACTTGTACGACGTCCCGCGGGTCACTGTTTCAACCTTTAGGTTCTGAAAATGGTATCCAAAAAACTGCAGTCCATCCTCTTTCTGCAACTTCTTATGAAAATTCAATTTGATGCTCAGAAAGAAAGTTATGACGATTTTCCCCAAGGTGACTTGTTTGGAATGTAATTCGAGGGTCTGCAAAAACCCTAATTTCTTCAGATTATATCTCTAAAAATATAGCGAGGCAGGATTTGAAATTTGGAGCCAAAGTTTAGACCGATTTCTTCTCAAATGGGTTTTTTTATTAGCTTCTAAAACTTCCTAGAGAAAGCGTTATATCGAACATTCCACGATGACTTGTTTTAGATGAAATTCTGGAGCTTGCAAAAACCCTAACTTCCTCGTATCATATCTCTGAAAATATAGCAAGACAAGATATGAAATTCAAACTCGAGGTTCAGGAAGATTTCTTCTCAAATGGGTTTTTTTTCACTTCTGAAATGTCGCAGAAAAAAAAATTATAGCGACAATTCCACAATGACCTATTTGGAGCAGCGAAACCCTAGAACCCAAAGCTCTAATACCAAATGTTATGAAACCAGCTCACAAAAAGATAGAAAATATAGATCAACGCCTTAGAATTCAGCTCTTCGAGGGGCAACCTTCCTTTACATTACCACAAATGAACAATTCTTGGTGATACAAATGACCAAAACCTCCTTTCTATATATAGGAGTCTAAGGGGTCACAATATAACCAAGCCGACCTAACAATAATAATATAAAGGCATAAAAATAACAATAGTGGGATTTTATTGGGCATAATAATAACAATAAGGGATACAATGACAATAGTAATGGGGGAACCACTAGTATTATAGGGACCTAACATGAGTGCTTTCACTCTTTGCTTCTCTACTTGTGGCTACTCCACATCATCCTGAGGTTCTTCCTTTGGAGCCAAAAGCTCCTCATTTGAACGCAACTAAAGCTCCCTCACAAGGGAACATCTCATGGCCTTCTCTTCATCGAACTTCACATCTATATGAACAAATGTCATTATGTGAGATGGCAGCTACACCCGATAGTTGTGAGGTGTATTAGTGTACCTCAAAAATATGCCCAACTCAGATGTCGGCTCTAGCTTTTTCCTTGCATCCTTGGTAACATGATAGTAAACTGATGAACCAAATATCCTGAAGTGTGACACATCTGGTTTCTTCCCTGAAAAATCTTCTTCTTGTGTACTCATCCTGAGAATCCAATGAGGACTCTTGTTCTGCACATATAAAACTATGTTGCATACTTCGGCCCACAAGTGAAATGGTAGGCGCCAATCATGTAACATCGCCCGTGCAGCTCCCACAATACTTTTGTTCTTCCTCTCAGCCACCCCATTCTGTTGTGGGTTATGGGGTGCTATTATCTCTCTTCGAATGCCTTTTGATGCACAGAATTTCTTGAACTCATTCGACACATATTCACCACTATTATCACTCCAAAGAGCCTTCACTTTCCTGCCAGTGTCTTTCTAAACAAGTGCTTTAAATTCAAAAAAAATGGAGAATGTATGGTCTTTCTTCTGCATGAATAAAATCCTACACTTATGTGAGAAATCATCTACAAATATAACATAATACATGTGCTTGGTCGTGGAGGCTGTCGAGAAAGGTCCACACACATCAAAGTGAACTCTTTCAAGGACTTCTTGCACTCTACTATCCTTATCATGAAAGGTGGCTTTGGTGTACTTCCCCAGTGTACACCCTTTGCATGTATCTTGGTGCTCTAGTGCACCCTTGGGAAGTCCTGCAGAAATATGTTGTATGATCTTCAAGGCTCCATGGTGTTGATTTGGGTAGCATCGGATGTGCTCTAGCCATGAAATTTGGTGGAGAGGTTAGGGCACATGAGATCTCCAATACCCAGAAAGGGCTTGGGCAAATTCTAAACAATTCAGGAGATATTAAAATAATTAATATTTTTAATGGAGCCCCTAAGTCTAAACTTATGGAAATTAAAATATTAATGTAGATTAATATAAAATTGTGTTAGAATGGTCCAAAAGACATGGATCAAGACATATCTAATCCTAGTTGTTGATTAGGGACTTAATCTCGGTCGTTGATATGTCAACGAGAAAAGTATAAGAGGAGGCTTGAGGGTCACTTGGAGAACAGACCAGATGATCAGTCATTCTATTCTCTAGAGCGGGGTTTGCTAAGGGAGATAGAATCAGTGATCGAAGTTGCAGTTGCAAGGCATTAAGTACAAAGAGGCAAAGATAGTGCCAAGAGAGCAGCGCAAGAGCCAGAGAGAGTGATGCAGTAGCACCCAGAGCTCACGTAGGGCCACGCAGGGGCAGGCAAGAGCTGCGCAGTGCTTCAAAGAGGCCAAAATTGCTGATGCAAAGTGCTAGAAGGCTAACGCAGGGCCTCCTAAGGCTGACGCAGACCATTTCAGGGTGACACACGGCTAGTGCTAGGTAGAGAGAGGCTGACGTAGTCTAGAGAGGCAGACGCTAGGGTTTCTGGGGTAGATTGGAGCTGAGGAGCTGCCGGAGGGTTTTTCCAGGGTTTCAATCGGGACATTTGTCTCAGACTGAGAGGTACTACTGCCAAGGAAATTCTTTGTTGGGTAAGCCGGATTTGGCACCGAGATTGTACTCTGAAATTGCTTAATAAGAAAACCCTCAGATAGCTGCATCATTTTTCCCACATTGGGTTTTTCCGGGGACATTGGTCAAAAAATAACGATGTCATTTGGTGTGATTGTTTATGTTTCCTTCAATTGATGATCTGTAATATGTTGAGCATGCACTAGTGTTTATTTTCAGTATTTACATTATAAATAACTTGTTAAGTAACGAAATAAGTGGGTGGGAATAAATCAATAAAGTGCATGGAGGGTTTCTAACTGGTAGACTTAGAAACTTCAACACATTGTGCAAATGGTGAAGTCTCCTATGCCATAATTTACTGATGTCCCATCTTTGCACCTTCTTTGCTTTCATGCTCAAGGAAGCATTGTCTTCTACCTCCACTTTGTATAGGTTCTTCACTCGAACCCTAATCTACTTCACTTATCCCATGGAGATATATCTAAGGAAAGCCTTTCCATTGCTAAATATCACATCGTAGCCATGATCTTTTAACATAGCAATTGAAATTAAATTATTCTTCAGACACGAAACATGCATGACATCTTTTAATGTGAGAGGAGAACCAAACACCCTCTGAAAAGTAATTGTTGTAGGTTTTAACCCTGTATAGAAATTACCTACAGACGAATTCTAAAAACAGAAAATATAAAATTACGAGAATATAAAACAAACACATAGATATTTCCCCTAGATCCCAAAACCTGGACTGCCAGATTGATTTTTCATTATGTTCCTTTAAATGTTACAATACATATATATACATGTCGAAGCATTCATAAACCCTGATCCATTAACCTTGTATTCGAACATAACCATAGTTCCCTTAATCATATCTACAAAATACCATGGGAAGAAAACCACCATGCCCAAAACCATGTGCAAAATCCATGCACAAAACCATAGGTAGGTTCGCCCACCTAATATAGGGTCCAAAAATATTTTCCTGGGGTGTTACACCTAGAGCGTGCAAATAGTCGTGGAAATAATATAACACACACCCAATAATTGTACCAATAATGGTCGTGTTATACCTTCCATCATCTCCCATCTCGATGTGCATATGGAGGTCCTTCTCCTCCAAGTCACTGAAAAATTATTTGTTCCCCATCATATGGAATGAGGCTCCATTATCCAGATACCACACACTACCCATCATCGATGCCACCATGCATGAAATTAGTGTGAAATCCAACTCGAATTGTGAAGCTAGAGCTTCACCTATCTATCCTTCGAAGGGCTTCTTACTGACCTTCTTGTGCAGACACTTTGTGGCATAGTGTCCCATCTCATGACAGTGAAAACATTTAATCTTCGACAAGTCCTTCTTCTTGCCTGCCTGACCAGAATATGCTTTGGATTGGGATTTCTTTCCTTTCCCTTTCTTTGCTTTTCTAGCCAAGGCACAATTCTCCTCATCATCATGCTTGGATGCGATTCCATCTCTGGTGTTTCACCTTATTTCTTCTTGCACCAAGTCATACCACAATCGCTCCCAATTTGGTAGCTTCTCCCTCCCATTTACCGAACCCTGGTAGTTGTGCCAACTCTTTGGAAGGCCTAGAAATATTAGGCTTACCAGACCATCTTCAACTGTTGTAATACCAACACTCCCAAGTTCATCCTAACATTGGGTGAACCTGCTCAGATACTTTGGTATTGTGTCTCCCTTCTCCATCTTGATATTTCGAAGCTTGTCCTTAAGTGTCAACTTCTTGTGGTCATTCTTGTTCTGAAACAAGTCTATCAAGGCTTTCCACATTGCATATGGATTTTCCTTCCTGTGGAGATTCAAGAGAATATGATCTCGAACTCCTTCTAGTATGATCCTCCTCGCCTTTGCCACGCATTTCTTCCACTCTACCAAATATTGAGCATCAATTGTTGGAGGATTAGAAATATCATTGTCTATGAATTCCTTCAGCTCGTTATATTCCAAGACAACCTCCATCCTATCCTTCCAAGCAATATAATTCAAGCTACCCTCAAGGGAATACTCAAGTCTCAATCCAAAAAACGACATCCTGTTGGCTCTGAAGAATGATATTGCGAATTAGATTTACCTACAAAGAAAAACTCAAATTCTTCTTTTCTATTGTAATTCCTTTTCTAATACCATTTACAAATTCCTTGTAGATTCAAACTGCTTATTAATGTGTTAAAACAAAAGACTTTAATCTACTCTACTCATTAGCGAAAACAATTAATCGATCAAGAAATCACAAAACATGAGATAAGATTCAATCACATATGCTCAAAGATTTACCTAAGGGGAAAGATTTTTGTTCAAAACCCCTTCCCATATGTATATTGCATTAGATCAGAGAAATAGAGAAGAAAATACAATGCTTGTTCAACTTGAACAATTTTTGGACAAGTACAATCTATCTCACTACCTCACAAGCTTACTCTGGCTAATACTTAGCCAAATTTGTTGCCTGCCAAGCTCCTATTTCCTTGTGTTGTCTCTCAAGGAATTAGCCCCCTATTAATTAGGGAAATCCTCATCCTAAATTGTGCAATCCATATAGGCCCTTCTTTAACTTCATGCACCACATGTACAACTCAGAAAATTATACAATTGATAGTACATTGCCCTTAAACTCCAATCTCAACTGCGTAACTCAAATTTCATGCATGCATGAGTTAATTATGGATGATTTATCAGTTAACTGGTTGAACACATGGCGTTGCACCTCACTGCTAGACCTCTTACTAGTTCCTATTTATATTTATGAGGTTAAGAGTTTCATTAAGGCAACACAGTACTTAAGGAAATTCATAACCTCATTTTAGAGGTAGTGGGACCATTCCACACGATAATAACAAGGGGCAAGAGTTTCTTGTGGGGAAAGGGTTATTAGAGGGCCTCTGAGGAGCTAAAGAAGAAGATGATTCAAACACCAATATGGCATTACCAAACTTATTGCAGCCCTTCAAAGTGGAGATAGATGCGAGTGTGTTTGCTATGGGAATGGTCTTGATGCAGTGAGGAAGGCTTGTATGCTACCATTTCAAAGTATTTCTTAGGTCAGTTCTTAACTACCCTACCTATGATAAGGAGCTCTATGCATTGGTGCAAGCTATGAAGAAGTGGAAACATTGTCTTATGGGAAAGGAGATATTAATCCACACATATCACCAACCATTGCAGTACCTATAGGCCCAGACTAAGCTACAACATGTCAGATAATACAAGTGGATGGGGTTTCTGCAATAGTTTCATTTAGTCATCGAGTATAAGAAGGGCAACAAAAACAAGTTAGCTGACATGCTTTCAAATCCACCCACATCAAATCATAGCTTTGGGAACTCTAATTCACATGGATCCATTCAACTAAGATGCACACAAAGAGGCATCTTCAGAGGATGAGGACTTCAAGGAGGTGTTTCATCAATTGCAGACCTAGATTCATGTGCACGATGGTGACAACTCAATTAACTACCATCTCCAAGATAAGTTACTCTATAGGATGGATAAGTTATGTGTTCCCAAAGGTGAGTAGTTGCAGTTGATTAGAGAGGCTCACACCTCTAAGATTGTGTGGCACTTTGGTGTAGGGAAGATAATAACCAACTTGCAGAGGTATGTTTATTGGCCCAATATGTAGGAGTAGGTAGGTAGGTTCATAAGAGGATGCATGCTTTGTTGTACCAACAAGCCTAATAAGAGGAAACAAGGTATCACCCCTTACCTATACCCACTCATCCTTGGGAAAGAATTTCCATTGACTTTGTGGGAGGTTTATTAACAACCAAGGAGGGACATGTATACTTATTTGTCGCAGTTGACAGGTTCAACAAGATATGTGTATGATGCCAACAAAATAAACTACAAACAAGAACTCTAGCAAAAAGTCCCCAAATTGATGCTGGAATAACATTTCTTTTTTTTCGGCGTAAATTTTCAATATTTTTTAAAAATGGCAGTAAAAGCCATTTTTTTGTGCAAAACACTCTGAAAACATAAAAAAAAAATAAAAATAAAATAATAAAAATAATATAAAATAATATAATTAATTATTATATATTATTATATATATATATATTTATTATATATAATATATATATATATATTTATTATTCATATTATTATTATTATTTTATTATTATAGGAGAGTAAATTTTCAACATTTTTTAATAATGACGATAAAGATAAAATATCATGACTTCGAAAAACCTTAAAATTCCAACGATTTTCAGACATGGCATTAAACATGAAATATGACGACTTTAAAAAGACTTAAAATTCCAACAATTTTCAGGCATGACATTAAAGATAAAATATCACCTATGTGAAAAGCCTTAAAATTCAAACAATTTTTAGCCATGGTGTTAAAGAAAAAATACTTATAAATGTTTTCAACCATAGCATTAAAGATAAAATATCATAACCTAGAAAAACTTAAAAATTTTGACAAATTTTCAACCATGTAATTAAAACCAAAGATCATGACTACAAAACCTTAAGTTTTCAACGTATTTCAACCATGGTATTATGGGAAAATTTTGTGACTAAAAAAACTTTAAAAATGAACACTTGAATAAAAGAGCCCTTCCACCAAGAGTAATTTATTTTTTAAATGTTAAAAGTATAGCAATTTTAAAATCTTAGCCTAAGACAACTTGACACATTGCAACAAAAAATTAAAAATCAAACATCAAATTGACATGCAATGTAGGTTAACTCAATCCATTGTAATGAAAACTTAAAGGCCAACCATGAAATCGAAACATTGTGGGGGCAGACTCGATCCATTATAATGAAAAAATTTAAATCAACTATGAAATTAACACATAATGGAATTGGGTTGCTAGTCGAGGATTGACACAAACCCTGCAAAATATATATATATATTTGAAAA
>APFE030567315.1:3487-23966 GCA_000404065.3 Pinus taeda | reverse complement strand
GGTCCGAAGTCAAATATAGCCGTTATTTCAAAATTATCAACTCAATCGAATTTTTTTTTACAAATTTCCTTTAATAATATTATATTATGACTTAATGTCATAGAAATTAACAATTGGATTATATTTACCAATATTTCCTAATTTCTCTTATTTCAAGGAATTAAAATAATAATTTGAATTAATTTCATTAATATAATTATGACCTAGGTCCAAAGTCAAATATAACCGTTAAAGTAGCCGTAGGAGTCTCTGCTCAGTCTATTTAACTTGCTAGGCCAGATCTGTTCCTTCAACTCGTCCTGACGATGAACCACACTGGTTGGTTCGAAACGCGTCGGCAATGATATCTTTGATGTGATTTACGCAGAAGCTCTGTTTACAATATCAATAGAGAAAACGGCTGGAAGATCAGTAGTTGTTGGATCCCAGCCCTCACTTCCTAGTCGTGTTCTTCACTTCCTCCCCTCCTTCTTTATAGAGCTTGTACTAGTTTTCTTATAAGTTAGTTTCCCCTTGTTATCCTTTAATTGTCTCTCTTTTACCTTTGTTCTTTGATCCTCTTTGGTGGGTTGGTTATATAGTACAAGATACTTTAATAGCATTTAGTTTAAGCTATTAGTTATATACTAAATTTTAACTTAATTAATAAAGAAAAATAATTTCTTTAATACTGAAATCGATCTATGATAATATGTTTTTATTAATTTATAATTAAAAGATTTTAACTTAAATAATTTATTCTTAGCTATATAATACCTTAAATTAATTTCTAATATAAGATATATATATATATATATATATTTATATATATAGTATATATAATTTAAAATTAAAATATATTTGAATTTGTGATACCTTGTAAATTGCATATATCCCATTAACGTTTTAATAATAATAGTATAACTAATTATTAATTAGTAATTATTTAATTCAATAACTTTAACTTATTTAATTTTTAATTTTTAATTAAATATAGTTATGCTCCCTTTTCCCTGAGTTTGGTCCAACTAGCCGTTTCCTAATCAAATATAGTCATTAACTAGTCAATATAGTCATTGCATGGTCAAAAATTCTAGTCATTGGATGTTCTGCTCCATCTATTTAACATGCAACCTAGATTTGATTCTTCAACTTGTCCTAAGGATGAAGCACACTGGTTGGTTCGAAACGCGTCGACAAATGAAATATCATGTGATTTACGCTGAAAAATCTCTCATAAAATTCATATGTAATAAAATATCTGATATAAAAGATTACAATGTCTAGTATTAAGTTATGATTAAAATTGTTAAGACAAAAGATAAAATCATATTATATCCGCAGGTACACATTCAATTTTTCCTTTTGATTGGGTATAGTTTGCCTTTGACCAAACAATTATGAAGCTTATGCATAATTTAACATTAGGAATTCAATTTTTGTTATTTTTTTATTATTATTTAAATTTATTTATTTGTAAGATGATTGGTTGAGGTATTATTATGGGTTGTTTAGTAACTTTCATTTCTATTAGTTACTAATTTTTTGTTTTATTTCCTTTTTTCTTTCTTTCTATTTTCCATTGAATATAATATTTTTTCAACAATATTTTCAAATAGAAAATGACTTATTATTTATATTAAAAACATATTTTACAGATTTAATATACATAATTATATATATTAATAAAAATAAAACACACACACACATAGATATATGTATGTTAATATAAACAATATTAGTTAATCATATTTCATTCAACAATACAGTAATTTATTAGTTGTTTTATTTTTGTGATGAAATTTTTGTGTTTTTTGTTTTTTGTTTAATTAAGTTATATTTAAGCTAAGCGGCAGGTACTAGCTACTATGTAGCCCTCGTTTATTGTAGTGTTGACTTAAATTATATTTTTTATATTGCATCATGATTTAAAATTGAATTGTAAAATTATATAATATAGGTAAGGTTTATTGAGGAAAATATTGAACCAAGTCCATTAAATAATAAAAGGCAGCAAAGGAAAAATATGAAGAAAATCAGCAAGGGAAAATCAGCGTAATATGCAACGTTGTTGCTTTTGATTTTTAAATCGACAAGTTTTTCATGATTAGTAAAAGCTCGAACCGTAAAGACAATTGTTTTTTTTAAGAAAATATTAATTATGGAAAATCCGTAAATTTGGGGAAAAATCGATAATTAATTTTGGACATTTCACGATTAGAGATATAATTTTTTTAACAATTTTTAATTCTAAAAAATTTAATTTTAAACCACATAAAATTAGTTATCCACCAATCAAAAAATAGATATTCAATTTTTAAAAATTCAAACAAAAAAATAATTAATAAAAAATGAGTTTAATATTTAATTTTACCATAACTTTAATAAACATCAGAAATAATTTCTAAAAATTTGCAAATTAGTTAAGAGTCAAAGCATTTTGACCCAAACTAATTACAATATAAGCAGGGGACCACTGATAAGATTGCTAGGATTCTCAAGATGCATAGTGTCTTCATGACCTTTAGGCCCCTTAACACCATTCATATGTCCCTCACATCAGCAAAGGATCCTATCGACCCTAAAGATATGAAAGGGGTATATATTATCCCTTGTTCCTATGGGACCCCCTATATTGGTGAGACTGGTCGCTCCATTAATCAAAGGATTAGTGAGCACACAGCTGACCTTAAGCATAGAAGAGCAAAGTCTTCCGCTTTAGCTGAACATGCGGAAAAAACCAATCATCATGTTTGTATTGAGGAGGCTAGTGTTATTGCTAGAGTTTCGCAGTTCCATCATCGGAAATTTAGGGAAGCTCTTGAGATTGAAAAGAGGCCGAGCAATCTCAATAAAGAGGATGGCTGAAAAATCAATAGGTGTTGGGTCTCAGCACTCTCTTCCTAGTCGCTTTTCCGCACCCCCCCCTCGTTTTTTGGCTCATATATTTTATTTTTTTTTGGAATTGTTAGATAATTATAATATTAAGTCAATTTAACATATACAATTATTTTTTCTGATTAATTAAAATATTTTTATTCTTTCCACCCCTTGGCTTATTTTAATATTTTTATACTATTAGTACCTTTTATAACTAACTACGATCTTAATTAAAAAAAAATTAAGGTATTTAATCCTGTAGGTATATTCATATATACAATTAATTTAAATCTGGATAATTTAAGTTGTTTGTTTTTTTTTTATTAGGTTAATTTAACAAATAGATATTCAATTTAACTTAATATTATTTTCTCGTTCTAATATTTACATATTTTGTGTATTTTTTTTTATTTTTTTTCTGAATAAAGACTATTTCTATTAATAAGAAAAAAATAGATATTTACAGTGAGGTCGCAACCTCAGAGGGTGTGTGATCCAACCCTCGACAGCATTATCTGGAGATTTTTGCCAAATTGGGAATAAAACAGAGTTCAGAAAGGAGCAGATGAACATGGATAGATAATCCCTCTACTACAATGATATGAGCTGCTTCTAGTTAACCTCTCCTTACAATGCAAAATTGCGCTTAAGAGAATGATTACAACCTCAGGATTCTGTGGCAAAAATGCGCACAACAAAGTTTCCAAAAAAGTGGTAACAGCCACCAGAATTCCATAAAACCTTGATAAGGTCGGGATATGAACCAACAGAAACTTGCAGCATAACCATATAGCATAAAAAAGACAGTAACAGAGGTTCTAAAATCAAAACTTAGACCTTGGAGATGGAGAAACCAGATTGCGTGATGGAGACAGTTAGTCATGCGGGGTCTGAGGGTAAGTGTCCTGCTCAGCATGCTTGCTTGGTGCGGCGACCCAGGTTACTTCTTCAGTGCCTTCCGCTCCGCCCTCAGTAGGAGTTACTAGATGAAGAATTCCAAAATCATGTTGTACAGGACCACAAACCAGAACTTCTTCCTGAGTTGGAGTCCTTTGACGGGTGGTATCCTGAGCCATAATTTTCTCCGGAGATTGGGTAGATGAAGAGATAGTCGGATCATCTTGCTGTTCTGCCTCTTCCGCCACCAGAATGGTAGTCGTGATAGTTACCACTGGCCTATTCAGTCGACTACGGAAGGTGAAACGGGAGGTCTGAAAGGAGGTGTTCGGGGTCTGGCTGGATGGATTGGGCGGGGGGGGTGAAGACGGAGAAGCAGAAGAGATTGGAATAATATTCGGAGAAGGGAAGAGTGAGGCTCGACCTCTGGGAGCCGAAGAACCCCCTCTGCGTGGTATTCCTCTGCGTCGAGGCATTTCAAACACTTGCTTGTGTCTGGGAGAGCCGAACAGATGAGGATTGAGGAAGGGGAAGGAAACCTGCGAGATAGACTTGACGCGAGGGGAATGAAACCTGCGAACAGACTTGACAGTGCTCAGAGACGGGAAATGCCAAAGGTGGGGAAGGAGCTGGGTCGCTTTAAGGCTGTGAGTCCTCATGGCTGGCCAACTATGAGACATAAATGCCCCTGCACTCCACTGACAACCATTAATTCCGGATGGAACCATATTCACATCGCACAATGACCCAAGATCGAATTTCTGCTATGAGATCTGCATTCTTAAATGCGAACAAGTGTGCAGCCAGCTGCCGTGAGGGCACTATGCGTGCTGGGCAAGCATCCGAGGAGCACCCGCATCTGGATATATTTTGTGTATTTATTAAATTCATACCTTTTAACGAATTATTAGCTTAACAACCTATTAAAATTACTTTATTATATATATATAATAATATAAAGGAAAGAACCAACTAATTTAAATTAATAAATAACTTATAATTTTTATGTATTTTAATTAATATACCTTTTTAACTAACTATTAAACGTTAACACCAATTAAATTATTTATTTTATTATTATTATTATATATATATATATATATGGTCACCTAATATAACTAACTTCCATTTAATTTATAATAAAAAAATTATGACCCTGGTCCAAAAGTCAAATTTAGCCATTGGTCAAGTTAGCTGTTGGAGGCTCTGCTCAAACTATTTAACGTGCATAGCTAGATCTGTTTCTTCAACTTATCCTGACGATGGACCACAATGGTTGGTTCGAAACGCATTGACAAATGATATTTCATGTGATTGTCGCCGAAAAATCTCTCGTAAATTTGATATGGATCACAGAAGCCTCAATTCTACAAAAAATAAAAATAAAAAACAAACAAACAAACAAACAAACAAACAAACATTAAATAAATAAATACATTTTAATATTATATATATGCCTCAATTCTACAAAAAAAAAAAACAAAACAGAAACACAAAACCAAAACAACAAAACAACCATTTAGAAAATAAATAAACATTTTATTATAATTTATATAATATATATATATTTATATATTTTTATTTAAAAAACAATTAAAAGAATAAATCGAGGCCCCATCGGCCTTGGCAGGGGAATTGTCTTCACCCCTAGGGTCGCCGAGATTTTTTTTTTTTTTTTCTAATGTTTTTATTTTAATTAATTATTAATTTACTTTTATTTTTTTAAGTATTTTTTATGTTTTTTTTTACTTTTTTTGTTTAATTATTTTTTAAATTTTATAATTGAATTTAATGTGTTTTTAATAATTTTTTTTTAATGTTTTTTTCAATTTTGTTTTTTATTTTTGAAAAAAAAAAAAAAACATGCTTTAATGTTTTATTTTTTTTTTGTTTTTTAATTTTCAATTTTTTTTTAATTTATTGTAATTTTTTTAAGGGTTTTTTTTTTTCATAAATTTTTTTTATCTTTACTTAAATTTTTATCTCGAGGTTTTTTTTTGGTAAAAAAAAAAGAATCCATATCTCATCATCTTTGGATATAAAATTCATAAAATTTGTTATTTTTCCAATTTTTTTATTCAAAAATTTCATAAAAGTCTTTCATTTAACATGTCATTTTTAGCGAAAAATGTCATGAAATACATATTTTTTTAATTATATCTATATACAAAATGCGTATTTTTTGTCAACTATTTATTTTTTAGTGACAATTATTTTATGTGTATTGAAGTATTAATTAACAACATATAATATATAAAAAATCTTAAGCTTAAAATATTAATGTTATTATTTTTTTAAAACATTGCAAAAAAAAAATAAAAATAAATTATTAATATTAAAAAAAACATTGCGAAGAAAAACACATGGTTGGAAAACCCTTAAAAAACAAACATCTTAGGACAAAAAATAAGAAGACGAATAAGACAACTTGAAAAATGGTTAAATAATCAACATTTAAAAAAAAATGTTCATACTTAGGGCATGAGAAAATTTAAAGTGTCAAAAATACACCCTAAAAAAAATATTGATGCTCTTCAAAATCCGCATGAAAATCACCAATATTTAAAAAAAACTATCCACACTTAACACATTATAAAATTTAAAGTGTCAAAATTAACCCTCTAAAAAAAGGTTTTGATGTTGCATCAACACTTTTCAAAAACATGAAAATCACCAACATTTAAAAAAAATAGTCATACTTGATACATAAAAAAAATTAAGTGTGAAAAATATGCTCCAAAAAAAAGGTGTATTATGAATAATCATTTTTCAAAATCGGATAATTTTTTGCTACCTCAAAAGAAAGGTGTTTTGTATAGTTCTTGTTTGATAATTTACTTTGTTTGCCTTGTAAAAAGACAATCATAGGGAAAGAAGCAACAAACTTATTATTTGGACAGACCTGGATGCACTTTTGGATACCAAGGAGCATCGTTTCGGATAGGGGCACAAGATTTCACAGTGCATTTTGGACTACATTATGGGATAAGATGGACATGGAGCTAAAGAGGTCTACAACCTACCATCCACACATAGATGGGTAGATGGAAGTAGTCAACAGGTATTTGGTGCAACTTTTGAGGGGTTACAATCAGAAGCATCCAAAGACTTGGGATGAACATTTGGTGTATATATATAACACACTTATAATAGAGTAGTCGACACTTCTACTAGTAAGTCCCCATTTGAAACTTGTTTTGGATATTTTCCACCTTCGCCTTTGATATTTCATATGGGCAACAAGGAGGAGTAAGGGAGAATCCTTACAGGGGATGCCTTGGGGCCTAGAAAATTTGCGGAGAAGAGTTGGAAAATCCATATACAAGTACAAGAGACGTCGTAGAAGTCACACAAAAAATATGAGTCCAGACATGATCAACACACAAAAGAGAAGACGTTCAAGGTGGGAGACAAAGTATGGTTAGAGTTGAACAAGGAGAGGCCACAGGGTCCTAGTAAGGAAATTAAGGCTCTGTGATATGATCCCTTTGAGATATTGGAAAGGGTGGGAGATAATGCCTATAGATTCAATTTACTACCTTTGTACATGCAAATTTACATAGTGGTGAATGTAAAGAATCTAAAACTCTACGAGCCTTCTATGTTATATTAGGAAGAGGAACAAGTCCTACCTTCTATAGAGGATTTGGCACTAAATGCACATGAAGAGTTGACAAAAGATACTATTATGCTGAAGATGTCCAAAACTACAAGAGAAGGCAACATGACCTTTAGTAGATTGGGTTGAAAGGACAACTTCAAAGCAAAGGTATATGGTACACTTGAGAGAAGGTGGCGAATAAATTTCTTCACCTCATTCAATAAAAGCTTTTGGGGACCCAAAGCCTCCAAAAATGGAGAGGTGTGATTCAGATTGGATAATTATATTGTTTGGCATCCATCTCAATGTTTTCAAAGTGGAAAAACTAAAGGAATCAACTCATGGGGCCATTTTTACTAACGAGACCCAATTTGGAAAATTAAGGTTTGAAACCCTTCGGGAGCAATTTAAGGCATAAAACGACACTTTTTGGAGGTAAAATTTTACAAATTTAGTGTTGCACTTTTTTTCCCTATTCTACACACAAATATATTTCCAACAACACAAGAATCACCTCAATCAGCGTCTGTATGCAAAAGTTATGCCACTCGGAAGTTGACCTTCCTATTTTCACCACCATAATTTGAAAGGATGTCACATTAGCCCCCATTATTCATGGAAAAGGGGCTAGCCATGTGATCATGATGAATAAGACTCTAGAAGAGTCCATATTGTAACTCTACTTGTGACGAATTGTCCAATGGAATATTCGTTGTAACGAATTATCTAGTAGAATATCCATGACAATTTATGGATCAAATTGACATGATATTTTTCATCATGGCTCTATATGGTTGAGTGGCCTATTAATTTCCACCTTGAAATCCTTTTGTTCCCTCCATGCGATGCATTCAAAATCGTAATACTCTCCTCAAGACCTATAATATGTGGACTTAATATCACCCATATAATCACTTCCTTCAAGTTAGCATGATCAAGCATTAGCGACTCATACTCTCTCTTTGTTATCGCACAAACCTACATCATGACACTAGGAATGAACCGACATCCTCTCACCCCACATAGGGAGGCGTTATGGTGTCCTAAGATAACACCCCATCATGGATATTATTATTATTATTATTTATTTATTTTTTAACATGGTCGGTTACTTTTGTATTATAAAATGAACAAAAGAAGGACTAAGTCCTATTACGTTCCGATTGAAAAAGGTCTTTACTAGAGTAACAAAAGGGGAATGCAATCCCTACCTCATCATGTGAGACCTTGTTTCTAAAGTACTGAAAATTTAAAAACACATATTGTCTGACAAACTGTCCAAGCAACAAGCAAAATTTACAAAGCATTGATGGAGGAAAGCATGAAGATCACCAAAATTGGTTCACAGAGTCCTCTGGTTGCTGTCCCTTCTTTTTACTATATCTGCAGGAAGCTTCACCCTGCTTGCTTTGGTTCAAAGAGTTGATGTAGTCAACTGCATCCTCAAGATGCTTGCATTTGTCCTTCATCTCTTCAATCTCTGCTCTTTGTTTTTCAATTTCAATTTGTTTGTAGTTATTTATGCTCTTCATCTCTGAATGAAGATCCTTGAGTGTTTGAATAAATCGACCTATCATGAATCTATTGGCATCACACATTGCACAGCTCTCGTTTTTTTCCACTTTTTCTAAGGGGTTGCAAGACATCTTTGCTGGCCTGTCAACTATATTACTCTTTTGATCTCTGTTTTTTTTACTGAGAACTTTTGTGCTTTTTGTTATAATGGCCTTCTAGAAGATTGCTTTGGTCTCTCTTCTTTTCTTTTGAAGAGTTCCTTTTAGTATGCCAATAAGACTGCTTTCTCTTGCTGATGTTGGGGACTTTGCTGATCTACTTCTGAGAAATGGAAAAGCGAGGAGTAATAATCTCAGGCCTTATAGACTGAAAATTACAAATGGATGGGATGTTGAGGGGGCTAGTGAAGTCTGAGAGAACCGACAAGAAGTAAAACATAGTGGCTACTCTAAATTTTTGCAAAGGACTGAGAGTGCAGCTTTGAAGGATGAGTGAGGCTGGTGCCGGAACAAGAAGATCACACTGTTTGAGAAAACAATGGCGCGGTATTCTATTCTGATGAGCCTGGCTCTGATCAGCATGGTGAAGATCAATGGGCTAAAAAGAAAGAGTTTTGAGAGGTGTAGATTGTGAAAAGGTGAGAAATAGAGTCTCTGTTAACAGGGGCATGTAGACTCTTAACACAATGATAGCCCTGCAATCAGTATCAGCTTGCATAACAGAACAATTTCTATAGAGATTATTTCCTCTGATAATTTCATCAACTTGCTTACCGCTGCTCAGCTCTTGCGTATTGAGATTGATCCTTAGATTGCTGACCACTCTTGGCATGCCTCCCGCCTGAGCCTTAGAATCCAAGCACTCTTTTTTGCTTGGTGTTCGATGCTCTCTAACTTCTATTTCCCAGTGATGTCTCTGATAATGAAGGTTCATGTGCTTGTGATTCTTTTTATAGACTTGTCTGAGCATGTTGAGCTTGTGACTCTTCTCGACCTTCTCGTGTATATCCCCCTGACTTCTGCACTTGCCCGAATTTATATTCAAATCAGAGCGATCACTGCCATGACTGATATGACCTTTAGCTACCATGTTCTGTTCATGGAGACGATTTTTGCTTTGGTGCCATTCACAATGCATCCTTTTCTTCATTATGAGGATTTTCTTCACTACACGAGAAGGATTAACTAAGATTTTTTTGCCTGTTGTGTGCAGGTGTATCTCCTGCTGCTTGTTTGTATTTTGATTGCTTGCTTCAATTGATTTGATGTGATTAACTATACTTTGAGCCTTAGACCAGTCCTCCTGAGGGGACGAATTATGGGATTGCTTGTTCATAAATATCTTGGTTTTCTTTCACCATTCCGGCTCTTCGGTCCACTGCCTTGTTGGCCAATGAGTCAGCCTCCTTATTTTGGGTTCTGAGGACATGTTTAAAAACAACATTCCCCAAATTCTTTATCTTGTCCAAAACTCGTTGTCTAATTTTATTTAATGCTACATTTTTGAAGTTTCTCCCTACTTCCATTGTTGCTATTATAATTGTCGAGTCACCAATTATTATAGGGTCTTTTAACTGATATTTTTTGAGGATATTGGTACCAATTAACAAACTGTATGCCTCTGCCCTGTCGTTTGTCATTGTTCCTAGCCCCCATTCATATGCTGCTATTACCTCGCCTTTCGGATCCAGAATTAATCACCTGCCCCAGAAGAGAATATGTTTTCTTTGATTTTTGATCCATTCCTCCATCTCCATGTCATTCCCACGAAGCTTCCAATCTCTAATTTTTCCTCCTACCTTCTTTAGAGATTGGCTCCTCATTGAGCCTTTAATGAGGGCTTTGCAATACTAATCCTTTTCTTCTTGCTGCAAACTATTTAGATCCATACTTGGTACTCCATTTGCACTCATCATTTCCGAAATTTTACCCCATGTCTTGGCTAGAATGGTCCCTATATTTGGCTTTTGGCCTTTGAAGATACACTTATTCCTGGCAAGCCATAGATGCCAGCAAAGAGTGGAGGGAAGGCACTTCCAAATTCGAAAATATCTACTTGGCCTCCCATTGATCAATGGTGCTATCTAGGGGGTGGAGATACATGCCATAACAATATCTATGAACTTGGAAGAAAAGTCGAAATTTTGAAGGACGACCACAAGAAAATTATGATTTACTCTGTCGAAAGCATTGGCCATATCCAACTTTATGACCATGCCCTTTTCCTTTCTTTGAATACTACTGTGTATGGCCTCCTGCACTATAATTACATTGTTTGTAATATGTCTTTTTGGGACAAAGCCTCCTTGGTTTTCTGAGATGATGCAAGGTAGAATTCTTTTCACTCTATTAGCCAAGATTTTCGTGATGATTTTGTAGGAAGAGTTGCATAGAGAGATTGGCCTATATCTATCAAAGGAGATAGGATTTGGTTCTTTAGGAATGAGAGCCAAGTGTGAAGCTTTGGTATTTTCTCCCACTTTATTTTTTTAAACGTTTTTTATCATTCTCACTAAATCTTTTTTGATTGTTACCCAATGGTTCTTGTAGAAGGAAATTGTGAAACCGTCCGGCCCTAGAGCTTTTTCCGGGTGCATGCTCCGTATTGTCACTCTTATTTCCTCCTCTGTGACCTCTTTCTCTAAATCTCTGTTTTGATGTTCGTTGATTTTGCTACTAATTTTCTGAAGAAAGTCTTCGTTGTCCACTTGCTGGTCCCCTACGGAGAGGAGGTTTTTATAATAGTTATGAGTTGCCTTTTTAATTTCTTCCATTCCCTTTATTTCATGTCCTTCCACTTGAATTTTGTCGATTTGATTACCTTCTCTTCCTATCTTTAAATTGTTATGAAAAAAGCAGTGTTTTTATCCCCCGCTTTTAGCCATAAACATTTTGACTTTTGCCTAATTTCCTCCTCCTCTTGCCTGTTTTGCTTGTATAGATCCAAGAAAATTTCTTTTTCATGAGCATACTCTTGCTCGCTATCTTGATTGTTTTCTTTTGCCTTGCTCATATTTTCAAGTTTCTCTTGCAGTTCTATTTTTTAATTTTTTTTCCTTGAGAGCATTTTCTCTTGCCCATGCTTTTAGTTGAAATCTTAAATTTTTCAGCTTAGTTTCCCATACATAATGGGGAGAGCCTATTACAGTGATTTCCCATCTTTCCCTTATTAGCTTGCCAAAAGCTTCCTTGCTGTCCCACATTTTGTTGTATTTGAAAGGGATCGGACCTTGATTCTCCAGCCTATCCAAGATCAACACAACAGGCTTATGGTCAGAAGCTCAAGCATGCACTATTTTGCTTTTCACTATGGAAAAGGTTGCTGCTATATTTTCTTGAATCAAGATTCTATCTAATCTTTCCTTTATGTTGTGTGAACCCGTTCTTTTATTGCTCCAAGTGAATTTTCCATTACTTGGAGGTATATCAAGAAGTTTGTGCTCTTCTATGAGTTCTTCCAACGCTTCTCTTGAGGGATCACTGAAATCATTGCCTCCCAGCTTCTCATCTATATTTCTAATCAAATTTAGGTCCCCTCCTATAATTAATTGGCCTCTTTTCCCTTCTTGTGCTTCTTCTTTCACTGATTTCCAGCAATGAGCTTTATCTCTATAGTGGTTTGGAGAGTATATATTTATGAAGGTAAACTCTTCATTTGTACTCTTATTTTTTAGATCTATTCTTACCCAATAATTATTGAGTTTTTGTTTGGCAAGTTCTCAATTCCATTTGTTCCACAATGTACATATACTGCCTAAGGCTCCATTGGAGTCTATGGTTGTTCCTTCAAAAAAAATTTGAGTTTGGATCATTTTTTGAACTTCTTGACTACTGACTTTGGTCTCTCGGATCATAAGAATGTCTAGTTGTTCCTGTTTTATTATGTCCCATACTGCATTGATTTTAAAAGCGGATCCCAGACCTCTGCTATTCCAAGAGACCGTAATCATTATTTACTGAATTTGTGGTGAGTCCCTCCCTTTTCCTTTTGCTGATTTTTTTATCCACTTCCCTTCTGTTTGCTGAGAAAGGAGTACATTGGTTGCTGAGTGCCTATGGCCATTTCCTTTGCTGCTGCCTCATCCCTTATTTCTTTGTTGGATTTCCTTCCTACTTTTTTCGGCTGATCCCATGCTTAGGTGTTTTCTTTTTCTTTGTTTCTTGTTTGTATTTGGTTGACTGTGGGTGGAGGGGAGGATGGGCTCTAGGTGGGGGATGAGATGATGGCTAATGCATTAGCTTGGGAAGGAGAACGAGGCGATGGCAAGTCTTCTCCTAGGAGTTAAAATAGGTTAGAAGAAGGGTTTACTGGAGGGGCTGTATTTATTGGGGGGATAGAGGCTGATGCATTGGTTTCATGGGGCTTAGAGGAGTTCGAAACAACTTGTTTATTATGGGGTTTCTTTCTTTTTACTTGTTCCCAAGTGTCTTCTTGTGCTACAACATTCTCAGCATTCTTTACTTCTTTTAGTTTACTACATCTATTTGCAAAATGATTGTATTCATGGTATACCTTGCATTTGAATGGGATTGTTCGTAGTCTAGCTGCTGGATGTGTGTCCATTGATCCACCTTGATTTTTATAGCCTCCAGTAGCCCTTTTCCCAAATCTACTTCCATGTAGATTATAGCACAGGCATGCATATTATCTTTTGGCTCACATCTATCTATGTACTTGCCTACCGCATTTCCGATTGCTTTCACCAACTCATCGCCCCAACAGTGAAGGGGAAGATGAGGCAACCTAACCCAAACCGGAACAACGCTTGGGATATATATCTCTGGATCAAAATCTGGTGACCATCTATTCAAATATATGCCTCTTGAATCCATAAAATAGGGTCCATTTCTAAATATTAAGGTCCTAGCTTCCTTAGTTTTGAATAGGAAAGTAAAATATCCCCTTCCACATAACCTTATGACTATTTTCCCTTGTATATTTACACTCCAGTTCTCTCGACCCATTTTTGGACTGTTGTGGGAGAAGGCCACAACCTTGTAAATTGTCCCACCAAACCACGTTCAGCTAAAGAGATAGCAGCTTTTATGGGGAGTGTTAGAGGTAATGAGATCTCTGGTATGTCTTCTAACTTCTTCACAAATTTACTAGAGGTTGGCCTGGCTTTTGGAGCTCCATTTTCTACTATTAGAGATGCAAACGTTGCTTCTTGATCATCTATCCCTTGATGGGCGGAAGAATCTCCCCCCGCCGAGAGGGGCATGGTGAGGAAGAACTCAGCAGTAGGAGGCTGCCAAGAGAAGAGAAAAGAGCGGAAAGCTGCGCAGGAAGAGGGAACGCATCAGATCAGAGGGAAGACCGAGCTCGAGAGAGCTCAGCAGCAGGAGGCTGCCAAGCGGAGAAACTGCAGGATGTAGCGATGGTTGTTAGGTCAGATCTGCGCGCACGTAGAGATGTGTGGTTTATAGACCATTATTGTTATTATACATAAAACAATATAATATATATACTTTCATGATATTATTATAATACAAATTAAAAGTAAACAAAATAACAAACACAAAATTTACATATAAAAATATTAGAAACGTATTCCTCTCTAGACCAATTTATCACACTACACAACATGAATGTAACAAAAGGTCAAATTATCTTGTAAAATTACAAAAAGAAAATTAAAATGTTAAAAAGCTAGATAACATCTCCTAATTAAAAAGTAGTTTGGTGGGTTAGCTTGAGAGGGTAAGTGCTTTGAGCTTTATATAGAAGGTATTGGGGTTGATCCCTAATGTTGATTGTCTCTATTACATGTTTCACTTGTGTCCCTATTAGGGTTAGGAGCCATAATTAATGTTGATGAGTTTACACTTGGTACAATCCACAAAATGCAAAAAGTGTGTAAAGTTACCTTGTGAAAATTAATGAAAAAAAAGAATTATAACCACTTAAAAATTTAATTTTAAAAGGCTAACTTCAAACTATATAAAATATATTCTCAAACAACAAAGACTAAATTAAAATATAACAACGCCATGCAAAAAAACAATCATAATTGTGTATGAAATTATTAATATTGACACAATTTCAAAATCTCAATTTTAAAAAAAAATGTTAAAATTATGAATTCCAATTAAAAAAAATTATATTTATATAACCAGCTTAGATCCATCTTAACTTTGGATCTACCAAGGGTCGAGAGGGCCCAAATCTCTTGAGATGAAAACCTCTTTTAGAGTGAAAGAGATTTGATCCCTCTTGACACTTATAGATCCAAAGTTAAGATGGATCTAGGTTTGTTTATTAATAGTATTCTAATAAATGATATTTAAATTATTAATAGGAATTGAATGGAATCTTCTAGTGGCGCAATCAAGTGGTTGGCACAATGAAATCCATCTTAGTCGTAAGTTGTTCCAATTTTTCATCATATTCCAATTTGTATTATTAAATCTTTTTATTTTATATAAAATAAATTTAATATATGAAGGATATGATAATGAAACAAGGATTTTAGAGTTATCGTAAAATGATTATTAATAGTTTAATTTAAGTTAGGATAGTCATTGAATTGACATAAAATAGAAGTGGGAATAACTTTTATTGAAACGAAATTGCATTTGTTGACTTTTTCCATTTTAGTTGTGAGTTTTTCCAAATTTTCAACATATTTGTGTTTGTATATTAATTTCTTAATTTAATAAAAATATATATTTATTTAAGTTGATGTTTAGTATTATCATATATTAATATGTCGAATTAATATTCATATCCTTTACTTCTATAAATTCAACACATTAATTCAATATATCGAGCTATATTTAAAAATGATGACATATAATCTTTCTTATATTACACCTAACACACACACACATCTCCCCTATATAGATTATAAAGCACCTCTCGTCACAAAAATATAATTAATATTTCACGAAAAATAATTTGTTTATTAATTTATATTATTATTAAAAAAAAAAACATTAAAAATATTAGAAACGATTATGAAATTTTATTAAAAAAAGAAAAGACTGGGATCCGGTACAGTTATATTTCATCAAAATTTTCATTGTTTCTTAGTGGATTGAGATTGAGCAGGGAGGCTCGATCCAATATTTCAAGCAATTACCCCATATTTCCAAGTTATGTGTCCCATTCCAACTATAAATTCTCTAGAAAACACCCAAAATCCAAATACATTTACACTTCATCCGAGAAGATTCAATAACTTAAAAGAATTACCTGAGCTAACTTGAAGGCCTCAGAGATTTGAGGTTGAATTCCAAGTTTTATGTTCAATTCTACTTCCGCCTCTCTAACTTCCTTGTTTGAATGTCTTCCTGATCCTCTTTTGGAGCTTCCCATTTCTTGGGTGCTTCTGTCATCTCCCACATTCATTTTTTTCTTTGCTTGTCTAGTCAAAACCTTCCTAGTGCTTGGCTTTGATTCCTTTGGAATTGTGGATTAAATGCCCATTATTCCCTATACAATTTCCAACTTATTCTAAAACTAAAGAAATTTGATTGATTTAAGTCATAGGAGCTCCTTGTCTTGAGGAATGAGATCCACTTCTGGATTGATGACTAGTTGTTCTGATTCGGATCCTTTAGAAATTGTTTCGTTTGCTAGAGGTGGCGCTTCTTCTTGCACTAAGTCTTCCTGATCTTCCAAGTTTTGTAGAGATTTGAAGGGATTTGATGAAGTTTAGTTGTATTCTTGATTTGGCCACGAGGGTTCAAATTTGTAGCTCCTTTGACTTTAGACCCCCCTTTTCTCTGAGTTTGTCAATGTTCTTCTTGCGCTGATGTTGCCTTTTCCCCTGTTCTAGACTGATTTTTTTGTAATCTCTCGCAAAATGACCATATTCATGATAAATCCAACATTTAAATGGGATTTGTTCATAATCCAAAGTTTTCTAATGAATCCATTACCCTTGGGACAAATTTATTTCTAATGGAAACCCTTTTCTTAGTCTACTTCAACAAAAAATTTGGCACAAGCAAACTGATGACCCTTAGGCGCAACGCGATCTAGATATTTCCCCAATCTATTCCCGAAAGCCTTCAAACAATCTTCATTCCAACAAGAGAGAGGAAACCTGGGGAACTTAACCCAAATTGGAGTTGTCGTAGGGATTTCTTCATCTGGATCAAAATATGGGGCCTAGGAGTTCAGATACATCCCTTAATTTCCAAAACAATATAGAGCATTTCTGAATACGATGTCTCTGTCCTCCTTGAGTTCAAACAGGAAAATGAAGAATCCATTTCCAACAGCAAAGAGGCTAATGTTTCCTTTCATATTAGGTTTCCAGTTTTTGTTGATCCATCTCTCCATAAAATTTGGGGACAACCAAAATCTAGTAAACTTGTCAATCAAGGCCCAATCCGAGTAGGACAAAGTAAATATGAAAAACAAAGAGGGTAGTGATATCAATGGGATGTTCTTTGCCCGTTTCACAAATTTTGACTATTGGCCTTTTAGGGGATACTTCTTTTTAAGGCCTGCCATAAGGGCTTGAAAGGCCGTGGATTCAAAATTGAGAGGAGGGGGGGAAACCCCCCCTTCCCCCCTGCCCCAATCTAGTCGCCATGCAAAGACGACTAAAGATCGGTTGTCAAAACTAGATGCTAGGGTTTTATCAACCCTATAGTGTAACAGAAAAAACCATAATTTTCATTCATAATAGAATATATACTTATTTTCTTTACATAATATATTAGTTAAATAATAATAATAATAATAATAAATTCCTTTATTGTAAAAACCATAATTTTCAATTAATAATAAACTACATAATTATTTATTAAATAATATATTAACATTATTAATAATTAAAAATAAAATATTTTATATCTTATAATCCATAAAAAGCTCTTCATATAAGGATTTTGTATCAACAAAATCCCATATACATACTAACCATATTCATATAAGTTACATTTACATAATTCAAGCTCCCAACCTTTATAAACTTTCAAGGTATCAAAATAATATTAGTATAAAAATACATCATACAATTATAATTAAAAAATTCATCTAAACAAAAAAATATTAGACACTTTAAAACAAATCATTGTGTCTAGAGGCGCTTTAGAACCCAATATGAAGGAAATATTGTAGTGTCCATAAATGAGTGTAAACATTTAAAAGTCAACTCGATATGAAAGAGATGTTCTAGTGTTCCTTCATACAAATATTTGAGAATTGACATCAATCAATAGTGCAATTGGAATCATAAAATTGAGAAAAGGATAAATGGAGGATGGAAAGCTTACTATAGGCTTGAAGACAATTGTAAGTCAATAGATATTTGGATTTGGGATTTAAAAAAAAATCTATATGAAACTCTTGTCACCCATGTTATTCTATATAGTTGTGAGGTTTGGGGTTGCAATATATCCAGACAATCACGGAGGAAGATTGAGCATATTCAAAAGTATTGTATAACCTACAACCTCAAGATTAAAGGATATACTCCCTACCATATCCTCTTGAATGAAGCTAGCCTTTCCCCTATTGAAAGCATGACTATGACCACGTATGTCATGTATAACAATAAGTTATACAACATGGAAGTAAGAGGTTTACTAAAATTGCTTCTAGCTCTAGCAAAAACCCCCACCTTAAGCTCAATTGAGGATAGTGTAGAAAATATTGTAGATTCATAAGCTAATGCAATTTGCTAAAGCAAGAGACAAGAATCTACTTCTACTCTTTACAATAGAAGCCCATAAACATCGAGCAAACAATAATCAATAGAGGAAGAGAATCAAAGGCGCATAACACAATAAATATCCGGGGAAAGCCACAACTCAAAATCCCACTATTATGACAAATGAATTCTGATGTGATTAGACAAATGAATTTTGATGTGATTATTGCCGAAAATCATCTTAACAAACTTGATATGGATCACAGAATCCTAAATTCAATAACCCCACTATTTGTTTTGTATTAATCCGGAAAATCAAGATGAAATTACAATGTTTGTTCTCTTTAGAGCAATCCCAACACTCAGCAAATTCAATCTCCAACTCACAAGCAAGCTCAAGGCCAAAACTTGGCCTCTTCACAAGCTCTCCAAGTCTCTATTCCAATGTGTAATTCCTCTGAAGGATAACTTGTATTTAAAGGGAAATAAAGCCTCTAAAAATAGCGCAATCCCTCAAGGATCTGTTCCTGATTGCATGCATTATCAGTGCAACTCAGAAAAATCTAAAACAAATAGTACACTATCCTTGCACTCTAGTCTCAACTGGGTCTTTCTCATAATCGACATGCATGAGTTCTGATGAGTAAATATTCAGTTAACTAGAGTAGCATTGGTGGAGTTCATTAGTGTCACCACTAGATGCTAACTCGCTATTAGTTCTCTCAATTAGTTTTAGAACTAATTTAATTGAATTGACTCATGAAACTGAGTCTTCTATTTTACAACTCACAATTAACTCACACTTGACTCCTAAAAAGTAGGGAGAACATATACATGACTTCCAAAAGACTTCCAATTCGAATTTCCTAAGTTAAGTAAGTTTAATAAACTTAATTTAACTATTTGAAGTTGCTATGAGAATAGAATTCAAATTTAATTCACATTGTAATCCAAGGACAAATTAAACTATCATTTCTTGTTGCCATTTCTCAACACTCCCTCTCAACAAGAAAGGGATTATCAACTACCCCAATCTTGTCTCTGTGAAAGTTGAATTTACATCTTGACAATGCCTTTGTCAAGATGTCAACATCTTTCTCCTCTGTGGGAATGTAATCTAACAACATGATCTGCCTCAATACACAACCTTTGAGATGATGGTATCGGATATCAATATGCTTGGACCGATCATGAAAGGTTGGATTTTCAAATAGTTTGATACAACTCTAATTATCACAATAAATCACTGTCGGATCCATCTGCTGACCAAACAAACCAACCAGGATCTTCCTCATCTAGATAGCCTCACATGATGCCTGAATTGCAGCCAGGAATTGAGTGCAACCGGTCTATGTTTCCTGTTGTATCAAGAAATTGTCGTTGACCCAATACTAAAGATCCCTCTTGATGTGCTCTTCCTGTCGGATGGACTGCCCAATCTACATCAGTGAAGCCTTGAAGCTTCACTCATTTTGTCCATTTGTGCCATAACCCAAACTGAGTAGTGCCTCTTAGGTATCTCAATACATGCTTTGTCGCCTTTTAATATAGCTTGGTAGGCCTAACCATCGCTTTACTGTTATGTAACCAGCTCAAGAAAAAGATAGAAAAAGATAGATCAACGCCTTAGAATTCAGCCTCTTCGATGGGGCAACCTCCTTTACATTACATAAATGAACAATTCTTGGATGATTCAAATGAAAAGACCTCTTCTCTATATATAGGAGTCTAAGGGGTCATAACATAATCAGAGCTACATAACAATAATAATGTAAGGGCACAATAATAACAATAGTGGGCTTCTATGGGGCACAATAGTAACAATATGGGCACTACATGGGTACATCAATATAATAAGTGGGTTGTACTAATAACAATAAGGGGTTACACTAGTAGTATAGGGCCTAACATGCCCCTCTCCTTCAAAAAGCGTTGTCCTCAACACTTGAGTAGTTCTTGATGCTTCTGTATAAAATTCTTGTCCTCCCATGTGGAATCTT
>APFE030567311.1:15398-36389 GCA_000404065.3 Pinus taeda | reverse complement strand
TTTAGTAAAAAAATACCAATATCTCCATTAATATTGGTTTTTAACTTTTTCTGATTTAACAAAAAAAATTCAAAACAATGAAACCTTATCACTCTTTCTGCATTACCCTCATAGAAGATTTCTCACCATTTTTCAAACATTCTCAATATGATATCTTCATAAAAAAGTTTAGGTATTGATGTTGGATTAGTTTTTTGAAAAATAAGTTGGTTTATACAACCTTTCATCTTCTGTGTTATTCTTAGTTTGTCCTAATGATCTGTAGGGGTTGGATCCACTGCACCATATTTTCCTAAAAGGTGGAGATTGCTCACCAAAAAGGAAATTAACCTACATGTTACAATGCTGTTAAAAAATGCGAGACCTATGAGGGTAGTGAATTATGCTAATAAGCAATTTAGATTGGGAGAGACGTAATTAAATTTTATTATTTAACTGAAGATTTCCAATTAAAATAATAATAAATCTAAATTTATATATTCATATATTGATTGGAAGGATTCTCACAATGGTCACTTCTTTCAATTTTATCCCCTTCAAGCCTTTGGGATACCTAATACTTTCTTATATAATATAGTTGGGGCTTGCTACTTGTTGGCATGTTGGGGTAAACAAACTTGATGTGTTTTTTTCTTTTTATCTCGCTGTTGGATTCTATGGAATAAGAAAGAAATTTGATAACTTAAAAAGTGGTATCTTGACAAAAGTTGTAGAGAAAAGATTAATCTCTTCTACCTTGACAGAGCTTCTTGTCAATAGAACTTTGTTGTGGAATATTATCAAAACTAATAGAAGGATATGAAAGAGTGTATTGTAAGAACCTTGACAAACATGGCCACTGAAACTTGGAACATTGTTTGTAGGAATAGAAAATTATGTTTCTTTTTCCAAACATGTATGTTAGTATATTACAGTTTAATGAATATGTTTTCTTACTATCATATATGGTTTCATACTTTAACAAAACATTCGCCAAGACTTCACAAATGTTTTATTATCAGTAAAAGATTTGCCAAAGATCTTACAAGATGTTAATAATTCAGTGAAAGATTCTCCATCACTGTAAAGATAATATAATCTGGGAGAGATTCGCAAAAAATTAAATATACATATTATATAAGTGATATCGCCCCCATTTTTCCTATGTATCATGGGGATTAACCCATTTATTATACATATAAATTTAGGGTGGTTCTTAAAATTTTCCCTGGTCATCCCATTCCAAATCATTTCAATTAGGGCACCAAGAAGAAGGACATGTCGAAGATTGAATGCTTTCACCGTCACGAGCTAGGACACTATGCCACAAAGTGTCTTCATAAGAAGGCCAATAAGAAGCCCTCAGGAGGAGCGACAGGTGAAGCTATTGCTTCAAAATTCGAACTGGATTTCACCCTCATCACTTGCATGGTGACATCGGTGATGGGTAGTGTGTGGTTCCTGGATAGTGTCAAATGGATTCAAGAACCTTTGCGCATCAGAGGGAATTTGAAGGGAGTTAATAGCACCTCATAACCCACAATAGAATGGGGTGGATAAAAGAAAGAATATAAGTATTGTGGGAGTTTCTCGGGCCTTATTACATGATCAAGACCTATTGTTCACTTGTGGGATGAAGCATGCAACACAACTGTTTATTTGAAGAACCGAAGACCTCGTCGAATTATCAGGATGATTACACTAGAAGAAGATTTTTGAGGTAAGAAACCAAATGTGGCACACTTTAGGATCTTTGGTTCATCAGTCTATTGTCATATCAAGGATTCACAGAAAAATCTAGAGCCAACAACTGAGTTGGTATATTTTTGGGGTACACTGATACACCTCACAACTATCAGGTGTAACTTCCATCCAACATGATGACAGTGGTTCATAGAGATGTGAAGTTCGATGAAGAGAAGGCCATGAATTGCTCCCTTAAGAGGGAGATTCAGTTACATGCTCTGAAAATTCTCATGTTATTTCAAACAATTCTAAACTCTACATTAGTTGGACTACAATAATTGTTATTTCCTATGCAGGTAAGAAATTTCATAGGTAAGTAATTATGCTTTCATTACATTACAATTCTAAGATCAAAAATGGAAAAGAAAAACCCTAGTCTCTTCCCTCTTGATGACCACCAAATCAATATTTGTGGCTTCTTGACAGCCGCCTCAAGGCTTGACTCTAGACACCCTAATCTCGAGCCCAAAAATAAATTGTGAACTTGAGGTTTTTTCCATATTTGTGAAACCTCTAGATGGAACCCCTCCCTGTCTCTCGGTGAACAATGTATTCATGATTGTAGACATCAAGATTCAAATTTCTAAAGGAACGGGTTTACCATATTCCGAGTTTAAACTCATGCATGGTTGTCGAAGGCTACATATTGACTCTTCAATCCATGCTCTAGGCATAGGCAGGGATGCTACAATCCTGATTTCCTTGGGTCTCTTGGGGAGTGCATGAGGCCAAACCCCTTCTGATATGCATACATTACATGCTTTAAGCCAATCCAAAGTTCCAACTCTGGTGGATGGGTGCCCAACGCAAAATAAATCCTTCAATAAAAAATGAAGGGGGTCGGCTCCAACTATGCTCCTAAAGCCCTTTGAGGTACATACTTCATTATTGAACATTTAGGGGAGATTCCATTTGTTAAGGTAACTAAAGATGTCTCTATTGGGCATGCCTTTCTTTATGCAAAAAAACACAATTATCTGCAAGTTTAATGGGTTTTGGCCCTCAACTCCAGCCTTGAAGGATTGGTTGGACAAAACTTGGACTGCAAATTACTCTCTAGCTTTGTTCCAAAGGTTATTTCATTGTTTTCTTCAATAACTCAAAAGTTCATTTAAAGGCTCTTCAACAGGGACTTCGGTTTTGGGGGCGCTGAGGCCTCTCTTTAAAATTTTGGTTTCCTGAATTCAACCCTCTAAACATGGAGGGCATGAAGACTCTTATTTGGGTTACGTTCCCAACCTTCCTATTCCCCTCTGGAGGAATAGCAAACGATATTAGATGCTTCATCAAGATTGACGAAGAATGATTCTAGAAACACATCTACACATTTGTAAGAATTTGTGTAGAAATGGATCTCAGTGATGGCCTTCCCAACGAAATCTGCATTGATTGGCTAGAGGACTCCCTCATGTAGCCTCTAGATTATGAAAACATATCCTTTCAATCCAGATCCTTCCAAGAGGTTGGACATATTCAATACATTTTTCCTTCTTCTCCCTCCTCGAGGCCAAAAAAGAGACGAACCTAGAAAGGCTATCAGGATTCTCAATATTCTAAACAAAGACCTACTCCTCTAGACATTCCAGCCTTGCAACCCCAATGGCTAATCAGTAAACCCGAGAAGAGCCTTCAACAGGCACACAAATCCATACGCCTTCTGCTACCTTTATGACTCCTCCATATCTCCCCAAGACCTGCTCTCTTATGTAGGAAGTTAAGCATTCTCGGACTCCGTGTAAGGTTGTAGCTAGGATCCTCTGAACACATGAAGCTCAGTCACATGCAATTCTCTCTTTAGAGGCATAACCACATAACATGTAATTATCCTTAGATAATATCCAAGGAAGACAAAAGTGTCCTTATGAGTTTGAAAATTCAAATAGTAACAAAGAAGTATGTTTTGTCTCAACCAAAGCTCCATAATTCAAAATTGCAGAGTCTAGCCATAGTTATTAACACAACAACCTTTTCCAATACCTTTGGTTGGATATCCATTCAAAACAAAAAGGTAAGGAAGTAATGTATTAGATCCACTCAATGATTTGTTTTCTTAGTATGCTGGTATCAGTTTTAGGATGCTTGCACAAGAGATCTGCCTTATATTTTAGTAAATGATGAATATAATTTTACTTACAAAAAAATAAAAAAAATATAGGTAAATAAGTTAGTATAAATGGACATGAGATTGAAATAAGGAACAAACCTACTACACTTTATCCCTCTTCTTCTCATTGTTTTGGTATTACATATCTATATATTTGGGTTATTCCCACTAAAAGCATGGAAATTTAGGATTACTTCATAGGTTTTGGATAAGATTCAAGGTAGTTACGGTTTTAGGCCCCAAATTTTGAATCTTAGAACTCTGATACAACATGTGAGGCCCCCCCTTCTTGGGCTTCAAGCTTGTAAAGAAAACATTTGTTTCTACTCTACTCAACATATTAAAAAAATGATTATTAAAACTACATAATTAATCCTTCCATGTTCATTCCACAACATATTTTAAATGCAGACAATTTGATTCATGAAATAAATCATTTTTTTTTGAAAAATAACAAGAAAAATGCCCATTTGGATTGTGGTTGTTTCTCTTGTGCAGTGATCCTCTTGAGACATCCAAGACCACCCAAATAAATACACCATCCTACTAACTAGGAATAACCTATCCAACTTCCTAACATAAGGAACCTCCATAGGTTCCCTCACCCTCCAAGCCCAAGTCTAAACCCACAGTGCATCTTAGTTCCCAGTGAAAAAACCTTCCCCATGTCCAACTCCAAAATCCACTCCACTATCCAAGTTTCCTTCAGCCTTTTCGCTATTGAAAATTCAACAAGAAAATCCTAATTTAATTTTGTCCTTGAATTAAATTGTAATTCCACATCTCATGAGAACTTGTAATAGTTAACTAAGTTAATTTGACTTAGTTGGCTCAGTTAATTCGAGTTGAGGGTATAACTAGAGTCATGTAGAGTGTCTCCTACTTCTTAGGAGCCCTAGTTGAGTTTATTTTGAGTTGTAATTATTTAATTCAGTCTAATTGAGTTAAAGTTAGTTAAACTAGTTCTAACTGATGGAGGAATTAGTGGGAGATCTAGTAGTGGGGTGTAACCAACACTGACCAACAAGTAAATTGAAGATTCACTCATAATTAACTCATGCATGTCAGATCAGAGAAAGACCTAGTTGAGATTGGAGTTCAGGGACAGTGTACTATCAATTGTATAATCATCTGAATTTTACAGGTGGGGCATGCAATTAGAGGAACACTTATGAGGATTATACAATTCATAATTGTGGAATTTACCAATTAAATATGGGCTAATTCCCAAGGAAATTGTGCAAGGAAATATGAGCTTGGCAGAAAACAAAATTGGCTAAGTATTGGCTTGAGCTTGTCTGGGAAGCAGTGAAATAGATAGAGATGGTGTAGAGGTTTCTCATGCTTGAGCAAACCACTGTAATCTTCTCATATTTTTTGATTAATTCAATATATAAATAGCAGGAGTTTTTAATTGTGGATTTCCCCATAAAATTATTGTGTTATGTGTGATTGAATTATTTCTCTTTTATGCTTCGTGATTTCATCGATCGTTTATTATTTCCACTGATGAGTATAGTAGGTTCAAGTCAATTGTTTTAGCATATTACAATCCGTAGTTTGAATCTACAAGGAATTTCTACATGGTATCAAAGCTGAAATCACTATAGAAGAGGAGAATACGAGTTTGCCTTTTACCAGAGAAATCAAATTTGCAGTATCATACTTTAGAGCCATCAAGTTGACATTCTATAGATTGAGACTCGAATATTCCCTTCAGGATAGTTCGAACTATATTACTTGGAAGTGTTGGAAGACAACAAGCTTAAGGAATTCATAGAAAAATATATTTCGAAGCCAGTTGATGCTCAAGATCTGGAAGAGTGGAGAAAATGTGTGGCAAAGGTGAGAATGATTATCCTAGAAGGAGTTCGAGATCATATTGTCTCAAACCTCCATGATAAGGAAAATCCATTTTCAATGTGGAATGCCTTGACAGACCTATTTCAAAACAACAGTGACCAAAGGAAGTTGGCACTAAAGGACAAGCTCAGAAAAATCAAGATGGAGAAGGGCGACAAAATACCGAAGTATTTTACCAAGTTCACCCAATGTCAGGATGAGCTTGGAAGTGTTGGTGTTATAGTTGTTGAAGACGACCTGAGGAGCCTAACACTTTTAAGCCTTCCCAAGAGCTAGCACAACTACCAGGACTCAGTTAATGGGAGGGAGAAGCTACTAAAGTGGGAGTGATTCTGGTGTGACTTGGTACAAGAAGAGATTCGACAGAACACCAAATATGGATCTTCATCCAACAATGAGGAGGAGGAGAACTGTGCCTTAGTTGGAAAGGTGAAGAAAGGGAAGAGGAAGTCATCCCATTCCAAATCAGATTTCAGTTAGGGCGGCAAGAAGAAGGACATGTCAAAGATTAAATGTTTGCACTGTCACAAGCTGGGACACTGTGCCACAAAGTGTCTTCATAAGAAGGCCAGTAAGAAGCCCTCATGAGGAGTGACAGGTGAAGCTATTGCTTCACAATTCAAACTGGATTTCACCCTCATCCCTTGCATGGTGACATTGGTGATGGGTAGTGTGTGGTTCCTAGATAGTGGAGCCTCATTCCATATGACTGAAAACAAATAATTCTTCAGTGACTTGGAGGAGAAGGACCTCCAGATGCACATTGAGATGGGAGATGATGGGAGGTATAGCATGACCAACATCAGTATTGTTACCTTTTAGAGGGAGTATTGTTATCCTCTCACATTAAAAGATTTCATATATGTTGCGAGTTTGAAGAATAATTTGGTTTCAGTTTCCATGTTGGAGGACCATGGCTACGATGTGATATTTAGCAAGGGAAAGAATTTCCTTCATCACACAGCCTCAAGACAAGTGAAGCGGATCAAGGTTCAGGTGAAGAACCTCTACAAATTGGATGTACAAGATGACACTGCTTTGAGCACAAAATTAGAGAAGGTACAAAGCCGAAACATCGGTGAGTTGTGGCATAAAATATTGGGTCACTTGCACCATGGAGCTTTGCAGATCATGCAACAAATTTCTACAAGACTTCCCAAGGGTACACTAGAGTAGAGAGACACATGCAAAGTGTGTCCATTGGGGTAGTACACCAAAGCTTACTTTTATGATAAAGAAAGTCGATCACAAGTGATCCTTAATAGAGTTCACTCAGATCTGTGTGGACCATTCTCGACAACATCCATGACCAAGCACAAGTATTATGTAATATTTGTTGATGATTTTTGCTAGTGAGTGATGGATTTTCTTCATGCCGAAGAAAGATCAGACGTTTGCTATTTCTTTTTCATTTAAAGAACTTGTCAAGAAAGATACTAGCAGGAAAGTTAAAGCTCTTAGAAGCGATAACGATGGAGAATATGTGTCGAATGGATTCAAGAACCTTTGTGCATCAGAAGGAATTCGACGAGAGTTAATAGCACCTCATAACCCACAACATAATGGGGTGGCTAAAAGGAATAATATAAGTATTGTGTGAGTTGCTGGGGCGATGTTACATGATCAGGGCCTATTGTTCACTTGTAGGCTGAAGCATGCAACAAAACTATTTATTTGAAGAACAGAAGACCTCATCGAATTATCAGGCTGATTACGCCAAAAGAAGATTTTTGAGGTAAGAAACCATATGTGGCACACTTCAGGATCTTTGGTTCATCAGTCTATTGTCATACCAAGGATTCACAGAAAAATCTAGAGCCAACAACTAAGTTGGGTATATTTGTGGGGTACACTAATACACCTCACAACTATCGGGTGTAACTTCCATCCAACATGATGACAGTGGTTCATAGAAATGTAAAGTTTGATGAAGAGAAGGCCATTAGATGTTCCCTTAAGAGGGAGATTTAGTTACATGTAGATGAGGAGCTTTTAACTAAAAAGGAGGAACCTCGGGATGATGTGGAGCAGCCACATGGAGAGGAGCAGAGAGTGGAAGCACCCACTAATGTAGAGACTTCTAGAGATGGAAGGAAGTGCACCATACAGGATGATAGATTGAAGCATGATGCTATAGAGAATGTGGGAGAACCCGCATCATAACGTAGGCAGAGGTGGTCACCAAATTGGTACACTGGCTACATGGCTCTAATGAGTGAGAGTGTAGAGATTGAGCCATCCTCATTCGAGGAAGAAGTGAAACAACGATTATGGGTTGATTCCATGGTTGAGAAGTATGAATCCATTATCAAATAGTGTTTGGGAAGTGGTCCCAAGACCTGCAGACAAGTCAGCGGTGAGTTCCAGATGGATTTACAAGGTAAAGCAAGCAAAAAATGGGAGTGTGGAGAAACACAAGACCAAATTTGTGGCCAGAGTGTTATCTCTAGTGGAGGGAATTGATTACAAGGAAACCTTTACTCCAGTAGAAAGGTACTCTTCAATGAGATCTATTCTAGCACTTTTAGCGCAGATGGGATAGAAGATACATCATGTGGATGTGAAAAAAAAATTCCTCAACGATATGATTGAGGAAGAGGTGTATATTGAGTAGTCAGAAGTATTTGAGACCTTAAATAGAGAGTAGCATGTGTGTAGACTCAAGCGAGTCTTGTATGGACTAAAACAAGAATCTCATGCTTGGTACACCAAAATTGACAGCTATTTCACTGGGCTGGGCTTCACCAAAAGTGAAGAAGATGTGAACCTTTACCATATTGTGGTTGAAGGTAAATTATTGATTATATTATTATATGTCGATGATTTGATTCTAACAAGTGATGAGAAGCTGATAAAATATTGCAAAGAGGATCTTGTAAGAGAATTCGAGATGAAGGACTTGGGGCTCATGGATTACTTTCTTAGTATGGAAGTATGGAAAGAAGATGAGGAACTGTTTGTCTCTCACGGAATGTATGCCAACGAGATACCGACAAAGTTCCACATGGAGAGAAACAAACCCATGGAGACTCCTCTAATAGGTATTTGGAGGAAGGAATATGTCACTTCAGGTGAAGTAGTGGAGGCTACTATTTATAGACATCTTATGGGTTCACTTATAAGTCTTTGGTGAACACACGACTGGACATGTGTTTTTTAGTTAACCAACTTTGTCAAGCCATGGTTAAGCCAATGAAACTTTATTGGAAGGCAACTAAACATGTGTTGAGATACCTCAGAGGCACCGCTCAGTTTGGTCTTTAGTACAAACAGATAGAGGGAGTGAAGCTTCAAGGCTTCACAGATGCAAATTGGGTAGGGATTCCATCAGACAGAAAGAGCACATCAGGGGGAATCTTCATTATTGGGTCAACAACAATTTCTTGGTATAACAGAAATCAAATATCAATTGCACTCAGTTCAACAGAAGCAGAGTACATGGATGCTAGTTAAGTAACTTGTGAGGCTATCTGGATGAGGAAGATCCTTGTTGGGTTATTTGGTCAACAGATGGATCCTACTATGATTTACTATGACAATCAAAGTTGTATGAAACTCTTTGAGAATCCAGTTTTTCATGATCAGTCTAAGCACATCAACATCTGGTATCACCATCTACGAGATTATGTGCAAAGGAGAATCATGTTGTTAGAGTACATTCCTATAGAGGAGTAGGATGAAAATATTTTGACAAAGGCATTGTCAAGATGCAAATTCGAGTTTCACAGAGGTAGGATCGGGGTAGTAGATAATCCCTTTCTTATTTAGAGGGAGTGTTGAGAATGCAACAAGAAAATCCTAATTTAATTTTGTCCTTGAATTAATTAGGAATTAAATTGTAATTCCACGTCTCATGATAACTTGTAATAGTTAACTAAGTTAATTTGACTTAGTTGACTCAATTAATTTGAGTTGAGGGTCTAACATGAGTCGTGTAGACTTTCACCTACTTTTTAGGAGACCTGATTGAGTTTATTTTGAGTTGTAATTATTTAATTCAGTCTAACTCAGTTAAATCCAGATAAACTAGTTCCAACTGATGGAGGAATTAGTAGGAGATCTAGTAGTGGGGTGTAACCTACAGTAGTGGGATGTAACCAACACTGATCAACCAGTAAACTGAAGATTCACTCATAATTAATTCATGCATGTCAGATTAGAGAATGACCCAGTTGAGATTGGAGTTTAGGTACAATCTACTATCAGTTGTATAATCATCCAAATTGTACAGGTGGTGCATGCAATTAGAGGAAGGCCTATGAGGATTGCACAATTCATAATTGTGGTAAATATGGGCTAATTCTCAAGGAAATATGAGCTTGACAAACATCAGAATTAGCTAATCATTGACTTGAGATTTTCTGGGAAGTAGTGAGATAGATAGAGATAATGCAGAGGTTGCTCGGGCTTGAGAAAATCATTGTAATCTTCTCATATTTTATGATTAATGAAATATATAGATAACATGGGTTTTTAGCCATGGATTTCCCCATAAAATTATTGTGTTATTTGTGATTGAATTCTTTATCTTTTATGCTTCTTGATTTCATCAATCGGTTATTATTTCCGCTGATGAGTAGAGTAGATTCAAGTCAATTGTTTTAACATATTACAATCTGCAGTTTGAATCTACAAGGAATTTCTACATTCTCGGCCCTCATTTCCAACACTTCTTCCCCCTCTCCATGCCAAAATCATTTCCAACATAATCCTCCACCCCTCCCCAAAAAAAAACTTCCCCAAACTCTTTGCCTAACACTTATCTCCTCGTGAATTCCCAAAGTCTCCCCCCTCGTTAATGCCACCTAACTCTAACTAATGACTCTCAAGCCACACCAACCTTATCTCTCCCATTGTCCCTTAATTAATACCTTTGGTGGTCAAGTCATTCACCCACCCATTATTAATGCAATATAAACCTTTAAAAGGTCAATCTAAACAATAGATTCATAAGAATCCTAATTAGTGCAATACTAAATTAATCATAATGTAATCTAAATAATTAATATACTAAGAAGAGTCTTTTCGGTAGAAATCACATAGGAGAAAAAATTTTCGACGCGTTTCAAACTAGCTATTGTGGTTCATCATCAGGACCAGATGAAGATGTAGATCATGGCACGGGCTTAAATAGAGGGTGATGTAGAGACCAAAAGATCATATAATGGCTAGGTTATGAAAATTAATATTTTAATAATGATTATTAAGATCAAATAATATTCCTATAACGACTAGTTTAAGAATAATAATATTATAGTTTATAATAAAAAATGGTAAGAAAGATCGAAATTTTTTTCTCCTATGTGATTTCTACCGAAAAGACTCCTCTTAATGTAATATGGATCACAGAAGCTTGAATTCATAAATTAATATACTATTAATCATGATTAAGGATTAATCATTTAATTAGCCACTAATCAAGCTTAACCATCAATGAATCATTTAGCATAAAAGGCCATAGAACAATGTATTTGTGTGACATGTGGGTATACATAGCTAGGATGCACATACATCACACGTATACTAATAATACTAATAAGGATCTATCATATCAAGTAATCTCCTAGTATGTTCGCAACCTAGCTTAGCATAATAGGATAAGGGAGTGTGTGTCACACCATATGCTTCAACTTGATTATTGGTAGCCCTACCTAGACTTTAGGAAAATATTGACTCCACGTGTCTTAGGGGGCAAAAGATAACCCCTAAAATTTGTAAGATAGTTATTAATTTAGATATTTAATATTTTGGAAATAAGAGGGTGTAAATTAGATGGTAGGGATGTCGGGTATGTGTTATATTCTATTTATGATTAAATTAAAATTGCAATGGGAGTAAGGCTCAGTAGATCTAGCCCCCTTGCTCTAGTTTTATGGAATTAATTGTTTTTCTATTAATTGTAATATAATTTCCGTTAATGAATCTAATGAGTTTAACAAGTTAAGGTCTTGGATGCCTAGGGCTCTTATATATTGTAATGCAAATGATAAAGTAGAGGTGCAACTCTAAAAATTTACTAGTTTTTGGTTAATATTTTCTATGGTAAATCTTCAAGTAGTATGTGTCATTGTATACTAGTTTTTGATTAATATTTTCTATGGTAAATCTTCAAGTAGTATGTGTCATTGTTCATATTAGTGCCTACCAAGGTAGGACTCTAGAAATCAATTTTCTTGTTGACCAATATTAGTTTAGAATTGACCAATATAACTTATAATGTTTAACTTTGAAAAACAAATATTTAATTTTAAATATTATTGCAAAAAATATTTTTCGAACATTTAATTGGACCATAAACTGGAATGTCTTATTGTAGCCTTTCCACCATGTGGATAACTACCTCATATTTTTCTATCATAATTTTTGTATGCAGTTGCAATATTTATGCCATGAGTCTTATACATTTGTGGAGTGATTTTTCATTGTTAAGCTTCATAGGAAAACCAACCAAAATTAAGATCTTTGAAAATTCAAGCAAGTATTTGCATAAAAAATGGATAGTAACTAGATGTAAATAAATATACTTACCAAGAGTTACTGCACACCATTATTTACGTTTTCTTTAGCACTTTAATAAGTAGGAGTAAAAATTTAAATGTGCAGACTACCCACCAAAATTTATGCAATTCTTTGCCCGTTAGTTGAAAATTATTTTTCCATTTCATATATCAATTTCCAATTTTTCTGAAAGCATAATTTCCACTTAGGTAGGGACTAAGCTGCCTTAGCGCTCAGATGATTCTTTGTGAAAATTTTCCTGGGCACATTGTATTGGTTGTCCCATTACTTACCTAACTACATGGGAACCACTGGAGGTTAGAGTACAATTGTTCTTATCAATTAGGCCAAGAACATGCATGTTGAGTATTTCTTTACATTCACAATCTTGATATAGAGAGTGGAATGTTAGAATTTATTTGCTAGATTATATGAAGAATTGCAAATATATAGTTTACATTCACAATCTTTATATTATTTATCTTAAATATGCCTCAACTTCTAATTTAGTAGATGATGAAATATGTAACTTCATCGATAGGTATCTAAATACACCTCGAATATGGAAGGAGTAGCAAGTGAAATCCTGGAAGCCCATTGTCCATGTTGTACACGATTTCTTATGCCAAATTTGGCATATGGGAAGGCCTTCCCGTATACATTGACAGGTATCTAAATACACCTCGAATGTGGAAGGAGTAGCAAGTGAAATCCTCAAAGCCCATTGTCCATGTTGTACATGATTTCTTATGTCAAATTTTCCATATGGGAAGGTCTTCCCATATGCATTACTATCTGTAAATTCCTTCCATGCAGATAGTGTGTATCAGATTCAGATTGTGTATTTGTTGCAAATTCCTCCCACTTTGATAATTTGTATTGGAATAAAATTATTTTTATATTAAAATATATATTTTATTTGTTAGTATGGAAACCATCTTATTTTTTTTCCAAGGAAACCATTTTATCTGTTACTTTGATTAAACTAATATTATTATTTTGAGATAGTTTTTTGAGAATAATCACACCATCAAAAATTGATGGTGTGATAATTTCAGAAGAATTATTTCAAAACAACAAGAATCATAGAAATTTGAACTCAGAGATAACATTATTATATGTTTTTTTTCGTTGATCGAAAAACATTTGCATTTTCAATTTCTTTGAACAGAGATGGCTAACCAGGTTCATGGAATGGAGATTATCAACCTAACGAGTAGTCTCCCATTTCACCATCAGATCGAAAACTATAGGGAAATATTATGCTGAGCAATGACATGGATTTTGCAAATTATCCTACTCCTCGAGCTCTTAAAATTGAGGAAATTCCACATATTTTTAATGATTTTCATGTTGCTTCAATAAATGTTATCATGTAACTGACTGTCATTCATATTTTTACATTTGGCCACTAACTGAGTTTTTATCATATCGAGTGAAGTTTTGCATTTTATTTATTTATTTATTTATATATATATATATATATATATAATATATATATATATATATATATATATAATATATATTTTATAATAATATTATATGATTTTCCCCTTGTTAATATTAAATGGTTGTTGTAATAAATATTTTTGGATTTAGAATATTATTAATGGAATTGCTTAGTTGTTATTAATCTTTGTTAATAATGTGTATTGAATAATATTTATAACTTATCCATTTCAACATGTTATTATGATTTTGGATACAATTTGTTTTAATATTATTGGATTTTATGGAATTTTGTTATTAATTAATAATTAATATTACAAAATGTAAATATATTATGTTGTTATCAATTAATATATTAATTTTATTATTTAAAATATACTATCTTCTTATTAAATAATAATAATAATAATAATTAAAGTTTATATATATATATATAATATATATATATATATATATATATATTTATATATATATATATATATATATATATATAGATATATATATAAACAATTTTACTGCGCAATAAGTTTATAGATTTATCTAGGTCGGGCAAATTGATCCCCACACAATTAGTCCTTGAAGCGATCACTATCTTTTGATTCTACCTTTCTTTGATCCCAAAAGGGACTCTCTCACAAGTAAGGAAGATATGTTGTTATTATCTATGGGCAGGTCAAAAGGAAGGCATAGTTTTTGCTTGGGTAAAATCGGATAGAATTGCATTGCCAAAGGAATGGGGAGGTTAGGGTCTAAAGAATATCCATCTTTTCACCAAGGTTCTGGCTGCTAAAGTGGGTTATCATCTAATCTCTACAAGCAACCTATGGTTGGAAGTTGTTTACCACACATACATTAGCCCTTAGTCAGTTGTAGAATGGATTAGGGCTATGTATCAAAGGAGATCAAATGCTTCAATTATTTGGAAGGTGATTGTTCACTCTTTCTAGGTGATCACTAGGGGCCTGGTGTGGAAAGTGGCAAATGGAGAGGACGTCATAATTGGGTCAAATAGGTTGGGAGTGGCCCAAACTATTGTCTCCCATAAGAGATGATAGACCATCTTTCTACTAACTGTTTTTAGACATTGGCTCAGGTTACGGACGAGGAAAGCTCTTCAATTTGGGGGCAGGGCTGACATTCGACGCATCACCTTAATTTACAAGGGAATTGGGAAGAGTTGTGGCGTCAATTCACAACCCATCTTAATGAAGCTCATGTATGTATCAATGATCAAGAGGATAAATTAGTATGGGCTTATGCGTCTGCTAGAATCTACACCCCTAAATTTGGTTGTCTTTCTGATCAAAGATATGAAGCCCCTTATGTTATCCCGGTGGTTAAAAATACTTTGGAAAGTCGAATGTCTTGCAAAACACCGCCTTTTTCAATGGTGTATCTTGGAAAATCGAGTTCCCACAGGTGATAATCTGATGTGATGAGGTATCATTGGTCCAAACTGGTGTCCACTTTGAAAAAATGAAGGGGTTTTGGTAAACCATCGGTTTCTTTTTTGTCCTTTTCTTCAACAACGTTTAACTTAGCCTATGCATCCTTGGGAATTACATTTCAATGGTAGGGGGTGTCCTATTCATCTGCTTGGGAATATTGGTTGAACATTGTCAGTCCAAAAAAGATTTAGGCTCTTCCTCTTTTGATTTCTTAGGGAATATAACTTTCTAGGAATGTTGTCATTTTATTAGATAAACTAGTTGCCCTTGACTCTATGGCAGCTCAAGTATCAGTTATATATTATTTTCTCTCAGATTCTGAGATTATCCTGTGTGTGCATCAAGTCGTAGAAGAATTCATTGATTTCTCGGTTCCATAGGCATATTTTGATGGAGCGTACAAATCTGAGGGCTCCCGTGGCAGTGGCACAGTTCTACACTTATCACATAACCACTGCTTTAGGATGAAATTTGGTCTAGGTATAGGGACAAACAATTATGCATAAATTATGAGTCTTAAACTTCTCATGTTATTCACCATTGGATCTAGAATCTGTCGCATTCAGATTTTCGGAGATTCAAAGACAATTGTAAATTGGATCAACAACATTTCTAGATGTTATATATACACCTTATGTCCTATTATGGAAGAGACAAACTTGTTAAAACTCTCATTTGATCATATATCTGTTACTCATATTTACAAGGAAAGGAATGGAGAAGCCGACACTCTTTCTAAAGAAGGTTCTTCTCAAGTTCTGGGTACGTCACATATAGTGGAGTGCAATCAAGATCAAGAATTGGGTTTCTTCCATCGACCTTTCATCGAAGGGCCTCAAATAGCCCAATAAGCAGTTTTCTCTTTCATTCATGTCAGCTCCGATACAATTTTTTTGCAGGATTCTTGGACTCCGTTAGGACTAGATATCTTCACAGTTAAATTATGCTATGTTTATATGTTGAGATGATAGTTTTTATTTGTGGATAGTGCTATTGTTTCAAATAATATTTTGTTATGTAAAATTATGAAAATATCTAGCAGGATGTAAAGTTTTTTTGGGATAGTTTGGTGGGTACAACCCCTGTTTTTATTATGTGATGAGGTATCATTGGTCCAAACTGGTGTCCACTTTGAAAAAACGAAGGGGTTTTGGTAAACCATCCATTTCTTTTTTGTCCTTTTCTTCAACAACGTTTAACTTAGCCTGTGCATCCTTGGGAATTACATTTCAATGGTAGGGGGTGTCCTATTCATCTGCTTGGAAATATTGGTTGAACATTGTCAGTCCAAAAAAGATTCAGGCTCTTCCTCTTTTGATTTTTTGGGGAATATAACTGTCTAGGAATGTTGTCATTTTATTAGATAAACCAGTTGTCCTTGACTCTATGGCAACTCAAGTATCGGTTATATATTATTTTCTCTCAGATTCTGAGATTATCCTGTGTGTGCATCAAGTCGTAGAAGAATTCATTAATTTCTCAGTTCCATAGGCATATTTCGATGGAGCATACAAATCTGAGGGCTCCCGTGGCAGTGGCACAGTTCTACACTTATCACATAACCACTGCTTTAGGATGAAATTTGGTTTGGATATAGGGACAAACAATTATGCATAAATTATGAGTCTTAAACTTCTCATGTTATTCACCATTGGATCTAGAATCCGTCGCATTCAGGTTTTTGGAGATTCAAAGACAATTGTAAATTGGATCAACAACATTTCTAGATGTTATATATACACCTTATGTCCTATTATGGAAGAGACAAACTTGTTAAAACTCTCATTTGATCATATATCTGTTACTCATATTTACAAGGAAAGGAATGGAGAAGCCGACACTCTTTCTAAAGAAGGTTCTTCTCAAGTTCTGGGTATGTCACATATAGTGGAGTGAAATCAAGATCAAGAATTGGGTTTCTTCCATCGACCTTTCATTGAAGGGCCTCAAATAACCCAATAAGCAGTCTTCTCTTTCATTGATGTTAGCTCCAATACAATTTTTTTGCAGGATTCTTGGCCTCTGTCACGACTGGATATCTTCACAATTAAATTATGCTATGTTTATATGCCGAGATGATAGTTTTTATTTGCGGATAGTGCTATTGTTTCAAATAATATTTTGTTATGTAAAATTATGAAAATATCTAGCAGGATGTAAAGTTTTTTTGGGATAGTTTGGTGGCTACAACCCCTGATTTTATTATGGGATGGTTTTTGAAACATATAATGATTATGACACAGTCACTTTTTGGTTGGTTTTATGAGTGTTACTTGTGACACATACCATAAGTAATTTTCTCCATGAATGAAAATTACAATTTTTTTCCTCGGAAAAAAATTAAGTTTATAGATATCCTGAAATCATTAACATGCATTTAAGCACTTTTATATTCAAAATCATTTGGCAAGACTACATTATATGCAACCCTTGTTTATTTTTATGCATTGCTTTACTGTAAAAGATTAAAAATGACAAGGAAAACATCCAATAATGATACTTTTAATCTCCAATACTAATAGTTTAGTCATTTGGCTCTTAATTACACAATTAGTACTAGTTCAACAAAACATAAAACTAATTTCAATTCCAAATCTTCACCATCTATTTAGTAAATCCTCTTAATCTTTTTTTATTCTTGATTTATTTTTATCTTAATAATTTAGTCATTTGGCTATCATTTATAGAATTAATAATTCAACAAAAATACATAAATAATTTTAATTCTAAACCTTCACCTTTTAGTAAATTATCTTGATATTTATCTGATTATTATTATATTTAAGATGAGGAAAAAATAAACAACACAATTATAATGATTAAACAACCTTGCAATTATAGTGAGACAACTCTAAGTAACCAATTGTTTAATTCACCATTGAAAAATATGTATACATTAATAAAAGATGATCCTTATCAATTTTAGCATCTATTAATTAAATATTATTATAAAAATAATACATCAAATATTTATTAAAAAAACAAATATTAATTAAAAATATCTATACATTAACAAAAGATTGATGCTTATCAATTTAGATTATTAATTAATATATATATTATATTTATATTATATATATTAATTATTTACTAAAATAATAACTTTATCAAATTATTTATAAAAAACAAATATTAATTAGGGATGACTTTCACATAAAAATAATATTATCACAACCATCTAAATCTACACATAATTAAATATTGATAATTTAACTCATTCCCGAAGTGCCAATTGTGATGACTCTCGATAACATTGAAGTAGGTAATCGAATGACTGAAACCATTTCCATTGTATGGGACCTTTTACGTTTATTCTTTTTCAAGTGTCAAGAGTGTGTCATCTCATAGTCTCTTGAAAGTGAGGTCCTCCCCATGGAAAAAGAGCCATGATAATCACCAATTGACACCAAGTGGCCTTAAGAATCTTCAAATTGTGAATAAACCAACATTGAACAAGTTGGCAAGTGTGTGCAAGTCAGTAAAGGTTTGTGAAACATGGTACAATCTACTCCCACATCAAGTAAAACTATGAGGCACAAAATTTAATGCCATTATTTTTGTGTTGTGGTACATTGGTGTTGGGAGAGGATCTTGTTTTTTTAATTATTTTTATGCATAATTTTATGTTGAGTTTAATTTTATAAATTAATTCTGAGTTTTATTTAGAAATAGTGTTAAAAGTAATATTAATTATAAGTAAATGGTTATTGTTTTAAATTTCGAGTTCAAGGTCAAGAGGTTATTGGGTTAAATTTCTAGACTAATTTTCTTTTTAAATACTGTGAAACCTCATTTTAATGGGTTGTTACAAGCAAAGCTTGCAGGGGAGGAGATGGCTCGCCACCTTGCCGCCTTTCAAGGCATTAAAGAGGGGATGTTATGGATAACTCCCCTAGTGTAGTCACATATGTTATGAGTCATGACAATACAACGAGTTAATATGGTAATCTCTGCAACCTCTACATCTTCATACCTAGCTCGGACTTGCTCTGCTATTTTTTATCAGTTTTGTGCTTTTACTAGGTTGCAAATGAGATTTCTCCCCTCAACAACTAGTTATTTGATGTTCCAGTGAAGGAAGGCCCATGCCCTCCTAGCCTCTCATTACACTAATGGTTAGATAAGTCACAACTCTTTCACAACCACATGGGTGCAACTGATGAGACTAAGTAAAATCCATCTAGGGGGTCGACACTAGGAAGCAGCAGGCATAAGATGGAGCAAGCAAGCCATTCGCAAGTTGGTAAATTATTTGTTGATTATCATCTCTAGCTAGTATTGTTTGGTTAATTTTTTGTCTTTGATTCTTGAACGGATTATGCATTGCAACGTTGAGGTTGAACAATTGCTAATACTAATCCTTCTAATCCTCTAGCTCTCTCCTTCACCTAAAACTCTCTCCTACTACTTTCCTTACTCTAGTTACTTCTTCCTTTGCCACTTAGATTAGCTCAATCTTTGTTCATTTATCTTTGGTCTGCATTACTTCAACTTCCCCCTAGCCTTCCATTGTCTTGCTTCCTTCCCCGGAAGTCCCTAGTGCTGGGTTATGATTCTTTCTAGGCATAATGCCAAGGTAGAGAATGCAACCAAGGCGGGGGTCTGGGGTCGTGGTTCCTCGAGAAGACCCAAAGCCCAATTCTAAGCTTAAACAACTGCGGAGATTTACCTTTCATTCATCCTTCTTGAAGTTCAAGAAGCAATCCAACATCTTTAAGCATTAACAACAACAAAACAACAAGCCAATTCATATATGAAATTCAAGCTAAAGTCTCTTGTTGGGTCCTAAACCCTAGCCATGCTAGGGGGTGTAGGATACAATATCTTCATTCCATCACCCTTCACTAGCATATGAAAACTTTGTTGGGTCACGCCATCAAAGAGAAACATGAGCATTGCAATGAAATCATAGCTTGCCTCAGTGACATCCATCACATTCAAAGACACCAACGCTCTTGTTTGATCAACCTATATGCCTGGCTGGCCCACACTAAGAGGCATCATCAGTGTGGGTGACACTCTCCAGCAAGCCCAAGCACGCAGGATATGGCCTCGGCAATGTCCTGTGATGAATGATGCATGCATAATTCCTTTATTTTATGTTTATGATCATGGAACTTTATTTTATTTTCTTATATAATTTACAACCATGGTTTACCAATATTACCTAGTAGTTTGAATGTAATGATTTTGACAACGAGACCAGACTTTTGTCTTGGTGCCAAGCACCTCAACTAGTAAGATTAGTTTTACTCACTTTGATAAATAAAACACTGATTTAATACCTCATTAATATTAGTCTAATTTCATTTGTAACAAACCATAACAATGAAGAAGAGACAATTTGATATGTTATATATACTTAAATTATTATCAAATAAAAGAAAACTAATTAAAAAAAGGTATCTTACAAAAATCATTTATTGTACTTTAAATTGCCAAATTTTTCATCAACTAATTTACCTTCAGTATCATTTTAAAACGCTGTAGTTTAACGAGACTGTTTTTTTGCCCTAAAAGTCATGGAAATTCTCATATTTTGAGAAAATCCCGTAGGAGTTTTTGTAAATCCAAGTTATAGTTGTTAAACTTCAAAATTTTAGGTGCCCGAGACGTTTTTGATGGTGTTGAATCTATTTCTACAATCAAAAACATAATTCAAACACTATTTCTATAAGCTTTTTTGAAATTTTTATCCAAAGACAATTTTTTACCATTTAAGCAATTCCTCCATCTCCATAGACGACTCCTTTTAAAAATGATTAAAACCTATTCACTTCTTTTCCTAAAACTCAAAACCCCAGATTATTAACATATTTGAAAAAAAAATTCACAGAACAAGTACATTCCACTTCATGATGTGAAAGATATATTTATTAAATTGATGGTAAGAAGTTCCAAGGA
>APFE030567310.1:180246-223720 GCA_000404065.3 Pinus taeda | reverse complement strand
TGGTAATTCCTGCCAATGCATTACAAGATATGGTCAGATTCATTTCTTCTTTATCTAGGCTTTGTTCCTGGAGTATATCCTCTTCTTTTGACCTTTCTTGCTCCTTTTCTTCTTCCTCTTCACAATCTATGTAGAATAATTTCTTCCCAGCACACTTATGACCTTTAGTGTATATGCTATCACAACTATAACAAAGCCCTTTTGCTCTGTTTTCTTCCAATTGTTTTGGTGTCAACCTTATAGGTTGTGGAAGGCTAGGGGCAACAACACTTCCATATTTATAATTGTGAGTGGTATGCTTCCTGGTTGCCATAATTTTGCTTTCCATTTTTCTTGCTAACCTGAATGCCTTCTATAATTAATCAAGTTCCCCAAGGCGAACATCATGTTGGATATTATCTTTTAAAGTCCCTATGAACACATATTATCTTTTAAAGTCCCTATGAACACATCAATCCTATGCTCCTCTGGAATGTTTTTTACCCTTATGTTCAATTTTTGGAACTCCTCAATGTGCTCCATCCCTTTTGTTTGAGACTTATCAATTGGCTGACAAAAGTGTTGCTTTTTGTATCCTCATAATGTGCTGTCAATTCTTCCGTAAAAATTGCCCAAGTGATCATTTGTTTACGAGAGCAAAGCCATTGATACCATACAAACTGATTTGGTTCCAAATATAAAGTTGCAATATGTACCTTTTGTGTGTTTTGCACATTATTGAGATCGAAAAATTACTCCATCTGCAATATCCATGTTGCAAGATCCTTGCCATCAAACTTCCTCATATCGATTTTTTGGATATGGTGGGTCTTTGATCCAACATTAGAGTCTATGGAATCATGATTAACATTTCTTTTGTTCTCATCATGAGTTTCCTTTACTACCCTTTCACCATTAGTGATCATTTCTTATAGCAACTTATTTAATTTTATCTTCAATTCTTTCATCTTATCATCTATGCCATCCATTTTAGCGTCCATGCCATTCATCTTAGCTTCCATGCCTTTCTTTAAACCATCCATCTTAGCTTCTACACCTTTTTGTGCAAGTGACACTTATTGCACTTAGTCTCATAATTTTGATATATCATGTTGCATTTCTTCCTCTTCTTCATGAGTCATGCTAGAGCTTTCAAGTTGCTTACTAGGTGTTTGCATTTTCTTTTCTCGAGGCATCAATTACCGATAATAATGCTTTATTATGCCTTTTGAATTCCTTCAAACTAATTTTTCAAACCAAGCTTATGCAAAAATAAAAATAAAAAAAAACTACACACCTTTTTTCACTTTGTAGGAGCTTGAGAATGAATCTGATGTATCTCTGTAATTTCGGATCATCCAGTTCTGAAATTGCGACCTATAGTAGCCTTCTGCGTCCTCCTTCCAATGCCACCAGTTTGATCCAAATTGGATTCTCTAAGCAAGAGTTATGCACAATCTCCCAAGATGACCTGATTATAGACCTTTCCAGAAGAGCGAACTTGTATGAAGTGCCACGTGTCACTGTTTCAACCTTTGGCTCTGAAAAATATATAAAAGAAACTATAGTCTGTCCTCTTTCTGTACCTTCTTACAAAATTTCAATCCGGTGCTTAGAGAGAAAGTTATGACGATTTTCCCTAGGTCACCTGTTTGGGATGTAATTCAGGAGTCTGCAGAAAGACCAACTTCCTCGGATCATATCTCCGCAAATATAGTGTGAAAAGCTTTGAAATTTGGACCCGAGGTTCAATGTGATTTTGTTTCAAATGGGTTTTTCTTTTCGCTTCTGAAATGTCGCAGAAAAAAAGTTATAGCGAAAATGCCACGATGACCTATTTGGAGCAGCGAAACCCTAGAATCCAAAGCTCTGATCCAAAATGTTATGAAACCAGCTCACAAAAAGATAGAAAAGATAGTTGAACGCCTTAGAATTCAGCCTCTTCGAGGGGGCAACCTCCTTACATTACACAAATGAATAATTCTTGGATGATTCAAATGACAAAACCTCCTTTCTATATATAGGAGTCTAAGGGGTCACCATTATAACCAAGCAACCTACATAATAATAATATAAAGGCACAAAAATAACAATAGAGAGATTCTATGGGGCACAATGATAACAATATGGGGACAATAGGGGCACAACAATATTAATAAGGGATACAACTACAATATTAATGGGGGCATCACTAGTATTATAGGGACCTAACAATCGTAGTCAACTTCCTCATGATTCATATTATGTTGATTTCATCTGGTGTGACTTTATGCTTTGCTGCAAACTTTCTGAGGAGGAAATCCTTTTCTTTTCTTTGACCATAGTGATCCATATTATTTGCAACCATATGATTTCTTTCTATACATATCATTGAGGTTTCTTAAAAGCTTCCTATTCTATTGTAAAAAATAAGATTTATCCTAGACATACAATCTTCTTCCCATGTCACGATCTCTTACTTCTAATGCTTCCATCATGATGCTATGTTGATGTATTCTATCCTATCTATAATTTACAAGTGAAAAGTACTTTCTTCTAAGGAAGATCATCTCAATAATAATAGATATCTTTTACTTCTTCATTCCTCGGCTTCTTAGACTCAGGTTCTTTCACTTCTTCGGTGATGTGGGCTTCTTCCCTATTTCTCTTGTCCTTACCACGTTTAGGACAATCTCTCTTATAGTGCCCTAGTTCTTGACATCCATAGCATCTTACTTTATCCATGTTCCTCCTTTTCTTTTGAGGACCAAACCTTCCAAATTTTCCTTTCCTTCCTATTTTAACAGCATATGATTGATTCTGCTCACTTGGTCCAACATCAAGCTTTGCCTTCAGTCTCGTTTCTTCGATCCTATAGAGCGACCATAGATCTTGAAATGGAGTAGTGTCTTTCTTCCCATGTAAACTTGAAGTGATGTTACCCCATTCTTTCTGTAGTGCATTCAGCACCGCTGTGGTCATCTCACTATCAGACATTACTTCTCCTAATTCTTGTAGTTGATCCTAAATTTCTGATATCCTCGTAAAGTATGAGGCTATTCCATCTTCCTTTGATATCTTTAGTTTGTAGAGTTCTTGCCTTATAGAAATTACTTCTCCCACAATACTTACCGAAAACAACTCTACCAATTTGTCATATATAGCTTTTGTTGTTTCCAACTTTGATACATATAGGATTAGAGTCTTTTATAGATTCTATAAGAATCCTTTGGGCACTCCCTTCCCCCTTCATGTATTTAACATGTGCTTGAGTATCTTCCTTCGCAGGTTTTGTTACCAATCCTTTAATGTGATTCATGATCTCATTTTCAATAAGATTCAGGTCTGTCCTTTTCTTCCATGCAGGTAATTCGCAACCCCAACTAATTTATTGCTTTCCTTGCAAAAGGACATTTTAATATTATCGGATGTAGTCATTGACGTACCTGAGAGTTTGTTGTGTGCTTCCTCCTTGATGTTGAGAGGGGATCTACTTCTTGTGAGGTTGATGAGAGAGATCATGATTCACAATCCTTCTTGAGTGTTCTATTCTTCCTTCAATTCGAAGAGCTTCGACTTCTTCGAGTGATGATCTTAAACTTCTAGAGTTTTCGATCTTTCTTCTTGCTTTCCTTCTTGAAGAAGACTTCAATATAGTAGATGTAGATCTAGGGTTTCAAATTGATGAAGATCTAGATTTCTTGCTTGGAGTACTTTGACTTTCTTTGATCCTTCTTTGAAGTTTGTCTCTTGTGTGCTCACTTGCCTTGACTGCCATCTCTTGTCTTTTGCACCTAAGCTCTGATTCCATGTTGAGAAATGTAGGGCACGTAGTAGATAACAATTTCTCTTCTTAATAATTGCTTGTGATGTTCTTTTACTTTCTTATTCTTGTATTCAATTCCTTGTTAGCTTATTAATGTGTTCTTTCATTAATACAATCACCAGTATGAATAATAATAAAAGAGACAAGTGATATAGCATATAGGCTTCTTCAGCCAGGGCCAAAACCTTTCACCTCTAGAGAGGAAAACATGATCAAAATTATTGTTCTTAGATCTTCAATTGATAAGTACCAAGACCATGACATAGACCCTTGACTCTAGTATCCTTCCAAAAACCTTGTCACCAACCTTGATACTCTGCCTCTTCCTTTGCTCTGCATTTCTCTCACTGTTTTCCTCGACTCCTTCTAGAGAACTCGGTCTCTATTTTTCTTATGGTTTCTTCTCGTCTTTCCCTAGAGAATCTCAGCCTCTAGATCTTACTTGACTTCCTCTAGAGAGACTCGGTCTCTAGATCTCTACTTCGACCTCCCAGAAGAACCCTTCTCTTGTTGCCTCAACTTCGCACTTCCTAGAAGAAACTGCTGCCCAGAACTTCGCACTGCCCAGAATATTCCCTTTCGTTGGCCCAAAAGAAACCCTAACTTCGCTTTCCAGAAGAAAGCTCTTTCTCTCTTCTTCGCACTTCTGTTTCTCTTCCTTTTTTCATCCTTCTACTTCTTCCTTACTTCTCACTTTTTCTTGTCTCAAGTGAGTCGAGTTCTTTTCTACAAATGGAGGACAAGTTAGGCTATATATACCCCTCCTTTGTTGTCTTTTAGGCCGACTTGACAACTGGAGTTAGGCTGACTTGATCTATTATCTTTCTCATCATTTGTAGGCCAACTTGAAGAGGTTTGGTGACAAGTCTTGGTGGATATTTTACATAGATAATATTGACCTTTTACAAAGTGTAACATGTCTTCATTTACATGACAATGGCTCTTACATTTTATGACTAGATGACAAATAAATCCTAAAGACTCTCAATAGGAGTCTTGACTTAAAAACAACATCCTTGCTCATGAAACTCATGAAGCAAGTCAATAAAATAATTTCATTTTTCTTTATTTACATCTTATTACATAAAATCATATTTACAGGTCATTATGAAGACAGAACGTAGTTACACTTTTCAACGCTCCCTCTTAACTAGGGAGGTATTCATAATGGTACCTTGGACTTTCTCAATCTCAAGAATCTCTTAAGAAGAATTCGGATTTGTAACTCATTTGTTATAGCATCATACCAACCAGCATTGTCATATAGCAAGGCCTTGACTAACAACACTATCAATCCACAAGATCAGAGCACAATGCTGGTGAGACCAATGATTTATAGACATACTCATCATTGTCTCTCCCAGAACATACCCCACCGGGGTGATCTCAAGGTATGTTCCATGAGGACTATTCTTATCTTGGACTCCCCTGTCCTCAAAGAATATCGGTCCTCCACAACTACTCTTACTGTTGGATGCCCTATCTCATCCTCAAAGAGTATCGGACGCCAAATGATTACACAATCCTCCATCCTACCTTCTCAGGTGAAGAACAAAACAACATGTCTCTCTTTCTCCTTTTCAAACCATGAGGATATATTCCATTAAAGGAATGTACTCATTCCATCAAAAAGGAATGCACCTAAGCTTCCTACTTAGGAATTTCCAAGTTTCTTCCAAGTAAGAAACTTCTTCATCATGCTCCCTCTTAACTAGGGACTTTCCGTAGCTTCTCTTGTGGATATCCTGGAACAACCAGCTGCTTGAAGAGCTCATTCCTTTAATGTCATGAATTTCTTCTTCGTTAAGGAGTCTTCAACATTGGGGACTTCTACATAGGGCACAATTCATTCATCACTTTTATTCATGAGCTAGTCATGTCTTCAGCTCATCAGAAAGTGATCCATCATATCTTTCATCCGTCTTTGCTTCATGTTATTCTGCTTTCATGCCATATTTTTCGGAAGGACATTACATCCTTCTATATGGTCCACCTACATAAGCTCATCCAGATATTAGTTCAAAAATAATCAATGAAAATATCAAATCAAGGTTACCTTTACCATGACATCTTCCTTTAAGTATTAACATCCTACATGCAGATTGACACATCTCCCACTGATATTCATTGTCAAGGGTCTCCATCTTTTTTTGACTTTCAACAAAATTTTCACATCTTTCCAGGAGATCTTCTAGTCAAATCTTCTTGGACTTCGGATGTTGAATGCCTTCTATCTTCGTTGCATATTATCATGATCTCTTCCTATATCTTCACACTTTATTCTCAGGAGTTTCCAATCTTAGTTCTTGATCGTAGTCAACTTCCTCATGATTCATATTATGTTGATTTCATCTGGTGTGACTTTATGCTTTGCTGCAAACTTTCTGAGGAGGAGATCCTTTTCTTTTCTTTGACCCTAGTGATCCATATTATCTACAACCATATGACTTCTACCATAACCTGTGCAAGCATACATACCTCATCTTCCTTTCGGTCATTCAGACTTCCTATAGCAGCTTTATTTGAATGAGGGAACTTCATCCTACTATTCTTGTGATGTCATCATACCTTCATTTCTTCAATCCCACAAGATGGAATTCCTATGGAAAACCTTTTGCTTTCTTTCTTGATTAGTGAATCCTCTAATGAGAATTCCATCAGAGAGACCCGAGGATGTTTCGTATCCTCACCCGACAAATGGTTTCTTTATAGATTCTATACGATGACTCTAGTCTATGATGACCTTCATTTCTTTCTATACATATCGCTGAGGTGTCCTACGTGCTTCCTTTTCTATTGTAAACAATAAGATTTATCCCAAACATACATTCTTCTTCCCATGTCACAAGCTCTTACTTCTAATGCTTCCTACATGACGCTACGTTGATGTATTCTATCCTATCTATAATTTACAAGTGAAAAGTACCTTCTTCTGAGGAAGATCATCTCAGTCATAATAGAGATCTTTTATTTCTTCATTCTTCGGCTTCTTAGACTCTAGTTCTTTCACTTCTTCGGTGATGTGGGATTCTTCCCTATTTCTCTTGTCCTTACCACATTTAGGACAATCTCTCTTATAGTGCCCTAGTTCTTGACATCCATAGCATCTTACTTTATCCATGTTCCTCCTTTTCTTTTGAGGACCAAACCTTCCAAATTTTCCTTTCCTTCTTGTTCTTGCAGTATATGCTTGATTCTGCTCACTTGGTCCAACATCAACCTTTGCCTTCAATCTTGTTTCTTCGATCTTACAGAGTGACCATAGAACTTGAAATGGAGTAGTGTCTTTATTCCCATATAAACTTGAAGTGAAGTTACCTCATTCTTCTGGTAGTGCATTCAACACCACCGTGGTCATCTCACTATCAGACTTTACCTCTCCTAATTCTTGTAGTTGATCCCGAATTTCTGATATCCTCATAAGTATGAGGCTATTCCATCTTCCATTGATATCTTTAGTTTGTAGAGTTCTTGCCTTAGAGAAATTACTTCTCCCACAGTACTTACTGTAAACAACTCTACCAATTTGTCATATATAGCTTTTGTTGTTTCCAACTTTGATAAATATGGGATTAGAGAGTCTTTTATAGATTCTATAAGAATCCTCTGGGCTCTCCCTTCTCCCTTCATGTATTTAGCATGTGCTTGAGTATCTTCCTTCACAGGTTTTATTAACGATCCTTTGATGTGATTCATGACCTCATTTTCAATAAGATTCAAGTCTGTCCTTTTCTTCCATGCAAGGTAATTTGCAGACCCAACCAATTTATCGCTTTCCTTGCAAAAGGACATTTTAATATTATCGGATGTAGTCAGAGACTTACCTGAGAGCTTATTTTGTGCTTCCTCCTTGATGTTGAGAGAGGATTTGCTTCTTGTGAGGTTGTTGAGAGAGAACTTGATTCATGATCCTTCTTGAGTGTTCTACTCTTCCTTCAATTTGAAGAGCTTCAACTTCTTCGAGTGATGATCTTAGAAGAGCTTCTAGAGTTTTCAATCTTTCTTCTTGCTTTCCTTCTTGAAGAAGACTTCAATGTAGTAGATGTAGACCTAGGGTTTCAAATTGATGAAGATCTAGATTTCTTGCTTGGAGTACTTTGACTTGCTTTGATCCTTCTTTGAATTTTGTCTCTTGTGTGCTCACGTGCCTTGACTGCCCTTTCTTGTCTTTAGCACCTAAGCTCTGATTCCATGTTGAGAAATATAGGGCATGTAGTAGATAACAATTTCTCTTGTTGATAATTGCTTGTGATGTTATTTTACTTTCTTATTCTTATATTCAATTCCTTGTTAGCTTATTAATGTGTTCTTTCATCAAGACAATTACCAGTATGCATAGTAATAAAAGAGACAAGTGACACAGTATATAGGCTTCTTCAGCCAAGGCCAAAACCTCTCACCTCTAGAGAGGAAAACCCAATCAAAATTCTTCTTCTTAGTTCAATTGATAAATACCAAGACCATGACACAGGCCCTTGACTCTAGTATCCTTCCAAGAACCTTGTCACCAACCTTGATACTCTGCCTCTTCCTTTGCTCTGCCTTTTTCTTTCTTCTTTCCTCGATGACTTCTAGGGAACTCGGTCTCTATTCTTCTTATTGTTTCTCCTCAACTTTCCCTAGAGAATCTCAGCCTCTAGGCCTTTCCTAACTTCCTCTAGAGAGACTCGGTCTCTAGATCTCTACCTCGACCTCCCAAAATAATCTTTCTCTTGCTGCCTCAACTTCGCACTTCCCAGAAGAAACTGTTGCCTAGAACTTTGCACTACCCAAAAGAAACCACTGCCCAGAACATCACACTGCGCAGAAGATTCCCTTTCGCTAGCCCAAAAGAAACCCTAACTTCGTTTTCCAAAAGAAACCTATTTCTCTCTTCTTCGCACTTCTACTTCTCTTCCTTTCTTCATCCTTCTGTGTCTTCCTTACTTAGCACTTTTTCTGGTCTCAAGTGAGTCGAGTTATTTTCTTCAAATGGAGGACGAGTTAGGCTATATATACCCCTCCTTCGTTGTCTTTTAGGCCGACTTGAGAGCTAGAGTCAGGCCGACTTAATCTAGTAGATTTTTCATCGTTTGTAGGCCGACTTGAAGAGGTTTGGTGACAAGTTCTTGGAGGATATTTTACATAGATATACTGACCTTTTACAAAGTGTAACATGTCTTCATTTACATGACAATGACTGTTACATTTTACGACTAGATGACAAATAAATCCTAAAGACTCTCAATTGGAGCCTTAACTCAAAAGTAAAATCCTTGCTCATGAAACCCATGAAGCAAGTCAATAAAATAATTTCATTTTTCTTTATTTACATCTTATTACATAAAATCATATTTAAATGTCATTATGAAGACCGAACCTAGCTCTTGATCTTACCTGCGAAAATGAAAATAGAAACACCCAAACCCTAATATATACAAAAATAAAACTAAAACCCCAACCCAAATTGGAAAAATAATTTACAAATTTAAATTTACAAAATTATTGACAATATACATAGATTTTCAAATGGACTTTGAGAAAATAATTTTTATGATATTTTTTCCTTGAAAGAATGGCTAAAACGCTTCAAAAAAAATTAAAGCTCACTATAGTCCAAGCAAAGATTCAATCCACCATATAAAAACTAGAGATCCAAGGAAAGTAACCCTTAACCTGCCCACAATCTGTGAACTTGGAGACCAAGGATTGAGTACTTGCACACACTATGTATTATCTCAAAATAACAATATAAAGCACCACATAGGAAGCCCGTAGTCAATATATACCACAGATCAGTGACGAACAATTCAAGTTGCACCCCAAAGTCTTTTATTATAGTAGAAAAATTAAAAATAGTTCCCAACGTGACAATAGGTTACAAAACGCTTCAACAACAATTCTAGCCAGAGATCAAGATGACTAGAGACTCAACTGACTCTCTAATTTATAGATAAATCCTCCAAGTGGAAAAATAACTGCTAGTTTCTTTGATCCTTGTCAAAATAATCTTGGTCGTTGATAAACACTTCAAGATTTTTTAATGGTCTTTGATTTTTTAATTTTGAGGAATTTTCGAGTTTATCATTTAATTCCATTTTAATTAGCTCAAAATTATTTATTTTGAACTAATTTCCTCAAAATTTTGACTTTGATTTGACCACCAAGGTCCAAGGATCCAAATTTTCTTGAAAAATACAATATTCCCTTTGTAGAGGACCTTTAAGAATTGACTCTTTTAAAACCCACGAGTTTTTCCATTTGGAGAATTTATTTTCCTAAGACAAATTAATTTGACTCTAATCAATTAATTTTTTGGCTTATGATTTAATTTTATTTTGCCAGAAAAATTAATTAATTTACACATGAGGGGATTAATTATTTTTCCAACGTTCTAATACATATAATTTTTCATTTACAAGACTCAAAAGGAAATACACATTTGTCTTAGACCTTCAAAACACATAACTCATCTGCGACACGATATGATCTAGTAAACCAAGTGATTTGTAATAAAATAATTACGTTAATTAGCTTAAATTATTCCCAAATCACTTTTACATTAGACTCAACTAAAACACTAAGATGCATCTAATTATTCAACATTAAATTTCACCCTAGCTTTGGGGGTTTAAATTGGAGGGAAAAAACTCTTTTGATTAGCTATGTTGAAAAACACAGGTAATCAGTGAGGTTAAAAAACCTCCTAGGATGGAATTCATCATCAAATTATAAGCTTACCTAGGTTGTTACATAGACTCAAGGTTTTACTAAGATCATTTACAATATATAACTTGCAGAATGGGATGACCATGACACATGTACTGCTGATATGTAATCCAGTCCTTGTTGAAAAAGTTGGTACTTCCGCTTCTCCGGAACTTTGACAATTTGAATGCAATAGTTCCTAGTGTGAAGTACCTTGATCTAGCTCCCTCAGTATCACCTTGACCCCATCAACCTAGAAAACCCTTAGGTGATCTATACTTGGAAGCCTCCTATGTGGTAATTCCACTAAAGAGCAGGAGGTGGGGTGTTGAGGTGACAGTGGGTAACTTTTCTAAGTTGCCCTTAGGGTTTCACAACTTGGACTTTTGGACTTTTATACCAGGTGAAAACCTGGGAGGTTAAAAGATCCACTGCAGTTATCTTGGACTTTCAGACCTTTACACCAGGTGAAAAGCTGGGAGGTTAAAAGATCCACTGCAGTTAACTTGGACTTTTGGACTTTTACACCAGGTGAAAAGCTGGTAGGTTAAAAGATCCACTGCAGTTAATTAGAATTTAGGCCTTAGACACGATGAAAGTGTTGATGGCTATCACACATGCATGCAATTAGATAGATTTGGAGTTATTGGAAATGGCTTGCATAAATTATCTACATGCCTAATGAACTCCAAATAAGATGCAAGACTTATGTATTTACTTATTAAGTTATTTCTTACTAAAGCTCACGTTGGCCAGAACCAATTTCAATTATTTATAGCCTGTGTATACCAACTTCACATGTGCATGCCTGAATCCTAAAGGGACAAAAATATTAGATTTATTATTTTCATCTAAATCTAAAAAATACCTTATCAGGTAAACATTAGATTTCCTCATTTGTCATTTTACTCTAGTTTAATGTTTTGAATCAAGACAGATGCCCGGGATATTCTGTCAATCTTCTGATTCTGTGTTTGCATATGCACGAAAATGAAACTGAATAAAAGAAGTCTTTGACAATAACTGCAGCCTATTAGTAGAACAGTCTCTTGCAACAAATAAACCTAGATCATTGAGAATCTTTCAAACTAAGAAAAATATTGATAATATTAAGTTATTCAATATATATCCCCATAGCTTGATTTTCAGCATAGATGGTCAATAACGTATCATCACCAGAGAAAGAGAAATTACTTACACTGCATATAGTTGAATCGCCAACATAAATTTTGCACAGAACCAGCCAAAAAGCAAACTCAAGCAACATATAAAAAGTAGAAAATTAACAGCTTTCATTTGCACCTTTATATCCTTTATAAGATTTCCAGTGGCATCTGAATGCTTAAATGTCATAGGATGCCAACCCTGTCTTTCACGTTCCTTCCCAGTCCCAGACTTCCATAGCGTGTATGTTAATGTATGGTGGTTGATTTCTCCTTCAAGACCTTCCATCTAATAATTTTCAAACCGAAAATATCAAGATTCAGAGCTAATTAAATTACTATCAAAAAAACTGAGAATACATGAGATATTTAAATTTTAGGCTCCAATTCCTCTCTGTTTTACTTTGGCTAGATAAAATTGCTAGTCAATATGACATCTCCTATTCTTGTTTTGGCAATAGATGCTCCCAAGACCTAAGAAGTTGATCCTCTCAATTATTAAAATGGGCACTCTAAAATCAAACTTATTTTCTACAGAAGGCAGGTGGTGACATGTCAAGAATTGCACATGACAGAACGTACAAATTTAGTCATTGCCATAATAATATGAGATTTTACTTTTCAATTAAAAAATAAACAAGACACCAAAATAATTTGCTTTGTACTGAGTAAAGTTGGATAAACAAGAATTCAACAGAGACAAAAAATGCTGCTTATAGTTAGAGTTAGATCAATAAGAATATAATAGAGAGAAATAAATGCTACTTCTTGCTAGAAACATTATATGTGATGTTCATCTAGTTTACGATTATGCAGCTTTGATACAAATACTCACATGAACATAAAATTTACACCAGACATTTCTCATGTATAAGTAAACAAGTCGCCATATTTGTTTTTTCTATTACCAAATACATATACTCACATGAATATAAAATTTACAACAGACATTTCTCATGTATAAGTAAACAAGTCACCATATTTGTTTGTTTTATTACCAAATGCATATACTTACATGAACATAAATTTACACCAAACATTTTATCATGTATAAGTAAACAAGTCGCCATATTTGTTTGTTTCATTACCAACAAACTAGTATTAGCAAGAACACATCACAGGAAAAGGAAATACTTACTGCTAGCAATGTCTGCACGTAATGTTCATCTGGTATACAGTTATGAATTTTTGAGGTATCTCCAGTCTATCAATCACCAAAGGAAAAATAAGCACAAGATATCCCAAAGCTTAATCAGTACTTAAATAAATAAAATAACAACTTACAAAACTTTGCTAATTATAAAGTTCATAAGAGGGATGAGGATGATGGAACAACTTGAGATGGGAGGAATTAAGGAGCTTCACAGTAGCAACTTTTCAGGACTTGTTCCATTAGAAAGAGTATTTGATAGGCATGATACGCATAAACAAAATAAGGATGTGAGCAAGCATTAGGACTGTGTTCAAATAAACATTGAGTTAGAGGGGAGTCCAAAACTCATAAAAGTAGGAAAGAACCCTTCAACAAAGGAGAGAGAAATGATAGAGGACTTGATGAAAGAGTATAGAGATGTATTTGTTGAAAAATGTGTAACTAGTTTCGGTCTTCATTAATATGAAATGTATTCTTGTATATATAAAATGAAAAAGATATTATTATTATTATTGGAGCATGGGTTTCATGCTCAAGCTCTTTTATTTTATAGGTCAAGCACCCATTGAGTGCTTCTAGAGTTTGTCTTAGGTATAAGAGTCATTGTCATATATGGAAGACCCTATGGGCACACACATTGTAAATTGTAAAAGAAAATTTATTTTGTCTTGAAAAATGTCAAAATACCTCCAAGATCAAGTCGGCCTACATAAGCTATGAAGTCAGCCTACATGAAGAGCCACGTCCACTCTTGAAGGAAGCCTATATATAAGAAGAACTCGTCATCCATTTGGATCACTCACTCACTCATCTCTTACACGAAGAAGGAAGCAGCAAAACTCGAAAAAGAAAGTGCGAAGAAGAGAACGACAAGGAAAGTCTAAGTGTTTGGGTCTCTCTACATTCTTCTGGAAGTGCGAAGTTATGGTTTTTGCACTGGGCAGTCTAAGGTTCGATTTTGGAAGCAAGAAGAGCAAGAAGGCAAGCGGAGGTCTCTTAGGGATTCCTACTAGCCCTAGGACTCAAATCAAGGCAAGTGAGGTCAAGGGAAGAGCAGTTAGAGGGAGATCAAAGTCTCCTAGAGAAGCAACAGTAGTTGTTGGGGAATAGAATTTCGGATCTACTTGGATGTTGAAGATATTTCAACAAGAGGCCGAGGAAGACTTGATCTTGGAGGGTATTTGTTTGAGTCTAGGTCATGGTATTCGTCAATTGAAAGATTTGAAAGATAAGAAGAGATTTTATGGGTTTTCCCCTCAAGAGGAGGGGTTTTGGCCCTGGCTTACAACCTACATACTATGTCATTTGTTCTTACTATTTTGGTACCTATTTTACCAAATTATGTCAACAAGTCCAAGAGGACTAGAAGGACGAAAAAAGCCAAGGTAAAGAGTCTACAAGGGAAGCAAGATAAGGAGGAAGAACGGCGAAGTCTAAAGCACTGTTTTACAGGGTATACACAGTCACACGTGCGAGAAAGTGAAGAAAAGTATGCGGCTATATCAACAGTAAAATCACAGTGGTATATTCTTCATTGTTTGGGCTAGTAACTAGGCCTGCAAAGGCCTCCGACTCCAGCGTGAAAGAAAGACACTCAAGCAAAGGAGAGAAGGGCATATAAACCTAGTAACCCTCCCACACGTGCGAGAAACTAGGGCAGAAAAACAACAACACTATCATACACTCATCTCTCAATAAGGATCTCGATTGATCAACGTGGAAGTCTATTTGAGCAAGTGATAAAGGAGGAACAACTCATCTAGAAGACTCACTCACTGAAGGTCTATATTTAGACAAGAATAATAGTAAGAAGAACCAAGTGCCGGAAGGAGGAGGATGAAGTATCGGAGAACAAAGTACTAGAAGAAGTGTCGAAAGAAGTACCAAGGAATAAGGTGCAGGAAGAAGGACGGACTTGACTTGTGCTTGGAGGATACTCTTGTCAGGGGTCTAAGGTTTGGCATTGATCACTAGAAGCTTCAATAAGAGAAATTTACTGAAGGGTTTTCCTCCCAAGAGAAGAGAGGTTTTGGCCTTGGCAGAGAACCAATATCTTGTGCTTTTGTTTTTGTGTTTTGGTAGCAGTTTGATGAAGTACACACACATGAATTAATAAGAAGAAGAAGAAGATTAAGCTAACACGAAAAGTAAAAAGATTGCACAAATTGTTATCAAGTAACGAAGAATCACACTACACTAATTTGCCCTAGATTCTTCAACAAAAGGACAACAGAGCTCCACCACCGAGGGCCAATCAGGGGCGTGGGCAGTTGAATGAGGAGACTCGGAGAGACCTCAAGAGGAGGAAATTGTGTTTCGCCTGTCAAGAGTTGTGGGCACCAGGCCACAAATGTGCAACGAGCAAGGCCCACTATATCGAGGTTTTCTCTAACAGCGATGCAAAGGATGAGACATATTTTGCGATGGGTGGAGACGACAGCGCAGCACCTAAGGAGGGAGGACCACCACCACCACCACCACCAAGGGGACTTTCCTTTACACCTTCTGGAGGGTCCTTCCATCACTGTGTGGGGTACCCAAGTTTTTGACCCTGAGGATCAGACGCACTATTCAGGGGCAGCGTGTATCAATTCTGGTGGATAGTGGGGATACCCACAATTTCATTGATGCTCAGTTGGTTCAAAGGACAGGCATCACAACTGAGGAGTTTGAGGGATTCCCAGTTCTTGTGCCTAGGGACAAGACCATGCAATGCACTCATTATGTGTCAGCATTGCCAGTGACCATGTGGAACTACTGCATGACAGATCACTTCTTTGTAATAGACATATTGGACACCAACGTGGTGTTGGGGGTCCAGTGGCTCTATTCACTTGGCAGAGTCATGACAGATTGGAGGAAGTTGGATATGGAGATTCTAGGGCCAGATGGCAAGTCAGTGTTGCTACAAGGAATGCACTCATACCCGCCACAGACTATTTCATCCCACAGGATGGAGGTTGATTTGAGACATGGGGATATTGAGTGGGTTGTGGAGTTGAGGATCTCATACGCTGGGGGCAAGCCCAAGCCACCACATCCGGAGACACAAGTTATTCTGGACAGGTACCCAATTGTGTTTGGACTCTAGAGACATACCACCGAGTCAACCTCCTGATCGGGGATTTGAGCGCACTATTGAGTTAAAGCCAGGAGTGCAGGCCGTCATCACCACTCCTTATCAGCATCCCAAGGCATATCGGGATGAGATAGAGAGGGCCATCCATGAGCTATTGGCACTTGCGCACATCAGGCCCAATTCTAGCCCTTTTGCTTCATCGGTTGTGTTGTCGCACAAAATATCTAGGCACCGCGACAACAGCTCAGATCAGGGGTTATCCCACTGATACCCAATCACTTTGTTTGAGTTGTCTCCCAATAGCAGACTAAGGGGGGTAGACCCTATGGAAATGGTAAAGGGAAAGATTAGTAGGGAACCAACCAACCTGGGAGACACAGCGAAACAACCAATACTTGTTTTAGATTGCGCAAGATTTTAATGATTCGAAACGATTTGAAGAAAGTGATACCGGTGCCTTGTGGAGTCAACTATCTTGCGAAGAAAATAAAGTTCAAGTAAAGGATGAAAAATTGTTGCTAAAAAGACTCGACTGTCTCATATGCAAATGCAAAATTTAAAACTATGTGAAGTGCAGGGACTTGGTTAATTTTAGTTAAATGAGGGCCTAAAATTATTTCTGAAATGTGTTCAATGTTACTTAACTTAAGGCTCAGAAAGGTGGTGATCTAAATGTGAAAGCAAGTACTTATACTAGCACTGCAAGATGTAAAAAACTACACAAATAACTACTGAAATGTAAAATGCTGGAATAAAACATCTTTAAATTCAAAAATTCATTTGTATGAAATACTCAATCAAGATCATTAAATGCATAAGTAAAACTAGATTAGTCTTACTTGCATAAGCATGTAAAAAACAAATGAACTTCAGAAATTAAACTAAATGTTTTAAACTCAGATCACATTAATGAAATATCAATCTAGTAATGTGCTATTATATCAAATGTTAAATCCAACAATATATTCTAAAACAACAGTCCTGTAACCATGAAATATTCAATTATTTCTATGTATAACAGCAGAAAATTTTAAATGACAAACTTATCGCTGCAATTCAAAAAATTTCTGAGTTTAATTCTTTATGATCTATTGATGTATTTGATCTAAAAAACTTAGAAATGAACTAATAAATAACAGTAAAACAATTTTCAGAAATTTGTTTGCAAAAGTTATTGAAGCTAACCTCTATTTCTGCAACTATACAAAAGTAAAAATGTAAATTAAATATGTTGCTAAACTCTGATTAATTGCAAATCTATGTCAATATTAACCTTGCTTTCAAAATGAAATGAAGAAATGTTAGAGGGTGTGCACTAGTCAACTCTTAGGGGCTTGAAGACACCTGAAGATATGCTGCCCGAATCACTGAGGGAAGAACGAGATAGGTAAGTCGAAGAAGAATGGACAAACAGGAATTGGGTGAGGTATGGAGTCGATGGCAAGGAAGAAAGGCAGGCAACGAGGATAGCTGGTAGCAGAAGGGAGGAAACTACGCAGGTCTGGGCAGCGTATGAAGTTCTAAGAGCAACGAGGAGGGATGGAAATGAGGGTTATGTGAGAGCTGCGGGGTTGAGAGAGATATCTGATGAAATGGAGTTTGAGAGCAGTTCGATGGTAGCAGCATACTGTGAGGAATGGATGCGTGGAGTTTGTTGTTGCAGGTGGACAGAGAAAGATATGCAAAGGGCAGATGGAAGTTTAGATTTGCTTGATCGAAGGGCAGCGGAGAATTGGAGCAGGCAACGTGAATGGTGATGGCTGAGAATGCAGCGCTTTTGGAGGGTGGAGAAACTGAAGCCAACAAACTGTGGACAACAAAAAATATAATTTAGGGCCACAAAGAAATTCGAATTTTCTAGGAACCCTCCAAAAAAAATCAAAATTTTCTGGAGAAGAATGCAGCGGAAAATCGAAAACCTAGGCAGCAAACCAACCAACAAAAATGGTGGGCCAAAACCTCTTTAAATCCACCACCAGGAACTCTTAAAGAATTTCCAGAAAACACAATTTAAAATTTTGGATCAAATTGCTTCAAATTTATTAATGAAACCCTGGTGAAATCTCCCAGATCTAAGAATTTTTCAGATTTTAAAGCTCTTTAAACCCTTCGACTATAAAATTAATTGAATAATCTCCCTAAAAAATTATGTTGATGGACCCCAGAGATCCAGATCTTACCCTCCAGGGCTTAGATCTGGACTCTATCCTTCAAATCTGTAGCTGCAAGACAACAAAAAACACCCAAACAATATATACAATGACCCAAAAAAACTATAACCCAGAAAACCGAAGTTAGAAAACTGAAAATAATTACAAATCTATGCACATGAATGGCAGATCTATCAGATCTAGGGAGTGTGAGTCCAACTCCGCTCCCATATCTGATAATCTGAGGTTCTCAACAGCGAGATCTATCGATTTAGCACCAAAAAAATTAAAAAAAAAAACAAATTTTAAAGGAGGTACTAAACTCAAAACCCTTCATGCATCACCCGTAAAAAAATATCTTATGATAAGCCCGAGATCGAATTTGCGCTTGGCTCTTCAGAAAACATGGATCGGGAGTTGGTTGGTTCAACTGAAAACTTCCCCGAACGCCCGATGATCTAAAAAATCAAAAATTTCCTGCAAAACTCAATTTAGCCATCAACATAGAGCGAGAAAATGATAATAAAATTCAGATTAAATAGAGATACCTGCTATTATATTCAAAACTTAAATTATCATTCAAACCCCAGTGACTTAAGCAAAATACCTGTACTCAAATCACTCTTCAGAAAGCTATCATCAATGGCTAAAAAAAATCTATGCATGAAAATGACACATCTTACAGTATTTCCATGAAGACGAAGAGTAACACCAGCATAAATTAAACCCAAAGTCTTTCTTTATTGCTCATAAAAAGATTACAAAAGAGCTTTTCGCTTAGTACATGATCAAAAGATCGGATTCACTGACTGACAAATGACCTCCTATTTAAAGATAAATCCTCCAACGGCTAGTTCGAGTAATCTTCGTCAAAGCAATCTTGACCATTGATAAGGATCAAAATTTCTTTTATTCTCATCCGTCGAAATTTTAAATTATTGAGGAAATTCGATTTTTTCAATTAAATGCATTTTAATTAATTCAAAAATTAAAATTTTGAATTAATTTCCACAAAATTTTGACTTTGACTTAACCCCAGGGACCAAAGACTTAAAATTTAGCAAAATAATTAATTTACTTTAGTCCCTGGACCTTTTAAAATATAATTTTTAAGGGCTGATGAATTTTGCCCTCGGAGAATTTAAATTTACCTAGGATTAAGAAATAATTAAATTTATGGCTTAGGATTTTAATTAATTTTGGCTAGAAAATTTAATTAATTAACCTATGAGGGGATAAATTATTTTTCCAACCCTCAAGACACTTTACATCATGATTTTTACATTTTTTACATCTCAAAGGGGAAAACCCATTTGCAAAAGACCCTCACAGACTACCCAGTTTTGCGACACAAATATAATCCAGCAGATCAAACAATTTGTAATAAAATAACCTAACCAAATAGTTAGAATTATTCACAAATCACTTTTACATAGACTCGATCTAGAACACTAGGACTCCCCTAAGATCCCAGTGACAAAATCCATTTTGGCTTTGGAGTAACGCTGAAGGAAAACTCTGCCAACCATCCGAGAATGGATCGATGAGACAAAAAACCTCCCGAAATGAAGATCGTCACCAGAAAAGTAGGCTTAATTAGGTAATTACATACACGACACGAATTTGCTGAGATTATTTACATTATACACATAACTGGGTTTACATTATAAGATGATGATCAAGCTAATGATGATAGTTGGACGACACGAACACATCGATCAGGCACTATACTTTTTGTGAAAAAAGGGGGTGTACTACTATGGGTCGTTGACACGTAGTGGTCAACACAAGTCGCAGACATTTTGTCAAAGCCCCGGGGAAAGGTCAAATCTATGACTTTCCCGAATGACTTGGAGTCATTGAGAGACCTTCTTATAAGGGTCCTGCATGTTGCATGCATTGAGCTCTAGGAGATCTGGGGGCTTGGGATACTTACTGGAGCAACAAACGACCATAGGGCGACTCACCCTCCCCTAATGGTGCATTCTGTACAGGGTGAATGGCTTCGCCTTCCTCTGTGATACCCCGAGGCGACTTTGGGACATGATCATTAGTTCTCCTGTGGGACAGGATGATTAGTTCTCCTGTCGAGGCATCCTACCCATGCAGTTTGGGACTCATGGGAAGTACCTCTCATTTGACCAATGGACAGGGAAATGGGGTTAGGGACCATAGTAGTACTATTGATGGACGCATTGTTGTATCTACCGTACTCCCTATGCTAGGATGACCTCCAACTAATCTGGGATAAGTATAAGTGGTTTGAGACACTCTCTTGTGATATTGATCTGGGATCAATAAAACTAACTTCGAGTCAGTAAGAGTGATATGACACACTCTCTTCAAATGAAACTGACTTCAGGTCAATAGAGAATGGTATGAGACATTCTCGATCAATTCTTTTTTTCATGGTTCAGCAGAGCTTAGCAGAGCAGATCTCAGTAGAGCAGAGCTGAGCAGAGCAGTGCAAGGCACTAATGGTAGAGATAGTACAATCAGACATATGGATCAACTGATGGAGTTCTCCCTAGTTGAGAGGGAGTGTTAAAATTGGCAACTAGGGCCAAACTCCATGTGGGTCATCTTATTAATGGCAGCTAATATTTTTCTCGGATCCCTCTCATCGAGAGGTGTAGGATTGATCTAAAGATCATCGAAATTCGATAAGTATTCATGGAGATATGAATTTATTAGTGTTATGGGACATTTCGTCAAGGTCGACCAGCAACCAAATAAACCCCACTTGTGCTCAACATTTTAGTATAAATAGAGGTGGCCTTCAAGTCATTTCAACACACACTTGGGATCTCTTCCTCTCTACTTATCTTTGGGTTTTAGTACGAGGAGAAATCCTAAGGGATAACGCTGCCCTAATATAGAGGGAGTGCCCTAGGCTCTACGGTGCTCTAATCTAGAGGGAGTGCCCTAGGCTCTACACTACCCTAATGAAGAAGCCCTAGACGCAGGAGGAAAGGGAGATCTAGCATGGTGAAGGAAGCCCTAATGTTGCCCTATGGAGAAGCCCTAACGTTGCCCTATGAAGAAGCAATAATACGCAACCATGGAAATGAAGGCAGAAACCCTAGCCGCAGGTCTAAGGAGAAGAGATGCCCTAAACCTAGTTGCTATGCTACCTAATGGAGATGGCAACTAAACGTTGTCCTACAAGAAGTGCTCTACACATGGAATGCCCTTGCTGTCATGAAAGGAAAATCCCTTATCCTATATGCAGTCATGAAAGGAATACCATTGTTATCATGGAAGGAATGCTCTCACACATAAACGTTGAGATAAAGAAGCCACACCTTCAACTATCCTTAACGTTGTTCTAAATAAGGATGCTCTATCTACTGTTTGGATTGAATCACAGTTATGAATGATAGATCCAAGTCTTATGATGAATGTTGTAACCTAAGTCACCGGATTCGTCCTAAACCCCCTGCGAGTCTCGAATCCGGCGAATCCGACACGATTCGGTCTGGATTCGTGTCCAAATCACAGGACACGTCGTGTCCATTTTGGACACGTCGTGTCCGAGGGCGTGTCGTGATTTTCAAGGTCGTGTCGCGATTTTAGGACACGTGTCCAGTTTCCAGGACTCGCTAAGCTTAGTGCGGGAAAGAAAAGGGCATGTTCGCTCATTAATATTTTCATTTGGCAAGTGATTTGTGCTGTTGCAGCAAGGAGTAGAGCATTTTGGCAGCGTCATGATCAAGTCTAGGCCCTAGTATTGATATGCTATTCATGGTAATGTTAAATTCTTAAAGTAAAAGTGACATTCTCCTTAATTTTCATTTTCATCCTTTTACTTAATTTTAACATTACCATGAAATGACTCAGGATTTTTGAGAGTGTTCCAGCCTCATTGGATTTCATATGGAGAAAGAGAATTTTAGATTTCATTCAAATTCATCAGCTTTATCAGTTTTTCAGGATTTAGGATTGGGGGATTCAATGTTTCCATTGAATTTGTATGTTTAGGGTTATGGAACTCGTATTTAATCAAGAGCACCAAACCAAGAGCTTCTGAATATGTCGCTCCCGCTCCCGTTTTTGCTCCTGTTCCCCGCTTTCACTCCCGCTCCCAAGTAACACTGTTCCTAATGATATGGGTCTAGACACCACTGTTGAGTTGGCATTGGCCAACATGGATCTCAATGATCCAGTGCTAGAGCCTGTTAAATTTGATGACTCAGAGGGGTCAACCTCCATACCAACAGATGTAGAGGTGACTATGGATACAGGGGAGGAGGAGGATGCAGAGGAGAGCAGTGGGGACCATGATGATGGGGACAGTGATGCTGATTCTGATGGTGATTGATGCCTTGAAGCTTGTATACCTGTAGTTGTTTTATATTTTCTATTTCTATTTGCCATTGGCATTGCACCAACACTACCTATGTAACACATTTTGATTTGATGACTTAATGAGAAAACTACAATTGTCAGTGTGTGTTTTCTTCTATTATTTTAGTGTAAGTTGTCTTTCAGTATAATTATGAATCATGATTTAATTTTTTAATAGATTTATCATTTATGTGACGAGTACCACTGACATTTATTTGAATTTTGTATGTACTTTGCATGCTAATTAGCTATAGATGAAGGTTCTATGTTGAATCAATAAATTTTTATCATTAATAAAAATTTGTGTAAGAAATATGATAATATCTATTTTAATACTATATATATATATATATATATATATATATATATTTTAATAAAATAATATATAACGTGTCCTAACATGTCCTGTTCTGGGGGGTCAGCGTGTCCGAATCCGACACCACGAATCTCGAATCCTACGTGTCCCGAATCCCCGTGTCAGGTGACTTAGGTTGTAACATTATAGACAACATAGTATATGACAGCAAGATGTATGGTGCAACAATGGTGCAGCAGTATGGACAGCGAGATGTATGGTGTAGCAATGGGACAGCAAAGGCAACTTGGTGTTGTATGGTGCAGCAATGGTGAAGCAGTATGGATAGCAAGATGTATGGTGCAGCAGTGGGACAGCAATGCTACATGGTGCTGCAATGATACAGCAATGGGACAGCAAAGGCAACTTGGTGCAGTATGGTGCAGCATATGGTACAACAATGGGACAGCAATGGTCAATGGCATATAGTGCACAATGGGACAACAATGGTACAATGGTACAACATGGGACAACTAGTATTTAGTGCAACAAATTCATGGTGCTATTATGGTATGGCAAAGCACAACGGGACAACCATGACATTGTGCAACAGTGGCACAATGGGACAGCAAGCAGGTGCAGCATGATGACTAGATGCAACACAATGATAGGTGAAGGAGTCACCTTGAAGAATTAGTTGAAGCAACATGTCTTCAACTGATCTCATGTATCATCTTGTTAGAGATGATCTATGCTCTTATCTAGATAAGTCAAAGTGTTGACTTATGTTGTAAATGTACTATCTCTCTCTCTCTCTATTGAACTATTGAATAACATATAAGAAGAATTGATCAAGGGTTTCCCCACATTGGGGTTTGTCCTTGGTTGGCGTCACATCTTGTGTCCTCTTGTCTTGGCTTGTCCTCTGCGATTTATATTTGTGTTTACCTGCAGTTTACTTTAATGCTGATGTGATTGCTAATCTGGAAAAGATATTGAGCTAACTGTGAAAATTGAAATAAATTGCTCTAGCATAGAACATACCTAAAACTAACAAAATAAAAGCAGCAAAGTATTCAGAACAATATTACCACATAAAGTTGAAAGAGGAACACCACAATCTGAAACCCCAAAGTCTTTGTGTTTTATTAACCAGAAAAAAGTTACAAGAGCTTTCTTAAAGCAGGTACACGATTCAAAAATCAGATCAAATAATGGAGAGAGGTCTCTCATTTATAGAAAAATTTTCCAACAGCTAGTTGGTTTGATCCCCCGTCAAAGCAATCTCAATCGTTGATGAAAATCAAATGATCTTTTAATCATTGTCGTTGAAATAAAGTTACTTTTTGAGGAAATTCGAATTTCACTTTTAATTTCCTTTTAATTAACTCAAAAATGATTATTTTGAGTTAATGGCCGCAAAAAGTTGACTTTGACTTAACTACTATGGCCCAAGGGTTCAAAATATCTTGAAATTTTTAATATTCCCTTGGTTGGGGACCTCCAAAAATTTAAAACTTTAAAACCCACAATTTTAAATGTTGAAGAATTTAATTTTTCTTAGGACCTAAATTAATTAAATTTATGGCTTTCGCATTTTAATTTATTTTAGCCAGAAATTTTAATTAATTGACTCATGAGGGTATTATTAATTTTTTCAACCCTCTAATATTTAGCCATGGTGTCTAACTATAACGGACCATGCGCTAAATATTTTTTACATGAAATATTATATTTCTAACCCATGAAGGAGCAACACCCGTTCATTATAGACCCTCAATAATTACCCATTTCTGCGACACAAAATATGATCTAGTAGACTAAGTGACTTGTAATAAAATAATCTAACCAAATAGTTAGAATTATTCCCAAATCACTTTTATAGAGACTCGATAAATAACATTAGGACATTTAAAATCCTAACGACAAGATCCACCCTAGCTTTCGGGTGAGATTAAAGGGAAAAACTTTGCTGATCGTCTGTGTTTAGAAACACACATGAATCAGTGAGAGTAAAAACCTCCTAGGATAAAAATCATCATCGAAAAAATAAATTTACCTAGGTTGTTACATACATTTGTCTTACTACGATCATTTACATTACAAAATGCAGAATGGGTTTACAAAACTCCAGTGTACATATAGCTGATAATGATGAATCTGTGGATCATCTGAGTGCTCGGACATGATGGAAATACATGCACGAAAAGATGTAAAATAGCTATGGGGTAGTTGAAAACAAGTTGTACTGGTGAAGAAGAAGGATGGATCCTTACGCATGTGCATAGATTATCGGGCCCTCAACAACAAGGCACTGAAGAACTGCTACCCCATCCCACGTATAATGAGCTGATGGATGAGTTGAGGGGGCTAAGTTCTTTTTGAAGAACGATTTGCGGTCGGGGTACCATCAGATCTGGGTGAGGGGCCAGGATGTCCCAAAGACAACGTTCTGATGCCATTATGGGCACTTCGAGTTCTTGGTTATGCCCTTCGGGTTTACCAATGCGTCAGCTACCTTCCAGTCACGCATGAACCACATATTTCGTGGGCAATTGAGGAAGTTCATGCTAGTATTCGTCAATGACATATTGATCTATAGTCAAGCTTGGAAGGAGCACTTGCAGCACATTGAAACATTATTGCGCATTCTGGAGGAGCAAAAGTTCTATGCTAAATTGTCCAAGTGCGAGTTTGGGCTGACTGAGATGCTCTATCTAGGGCACACCATTGGGGCGGACAATGTGAGAGTACATGAGGAGAAGATCCGAGCTATTCGAGATTGGGCAAAGCCCCAGAATGTGACTGAGCTGAGGGGTTTCGTGGACATCTACACTTATTACCGGAAGTTCTTGAAGGGCTTCTCCAAGCTAGCAGCACCCCTCACTGACTTTACGAAGAAAGGGGCATTTGAGTGGACCACTATAGCGCAGGAGGCTTTTGAGCGCCTCAAACATGTCATGAGTAGCTGTCTAGTGTTGGCACTTCCTGACTTCACCCAGCCCTTTGTGTTGGAGTGTGATTCATTAGGAGTGGGTGTGGGGGTCGTGTTGAATCTTGATGTAGGGAGGGCACCCTATAGCTTTTGAGAGTTAGAAGCTACTACCCCATGAGCTATTGTACTCCATATATGATAAGGAGATGCTGGCCATCATGCATGTGCTACCCAAGTTCAGACAGTGTTTGGTGGGGAACGGGTTCAAAGTCAAGATAGATCACAAAAGCCTCAGGTTCTTGGAGCAGAAACAGTTGCACGAGAGGCAAAAAAAGTGGGTGAGCAAGCTCCAAGCATATGACTTTGACATTGAGTATGTCAAGGGAAAGCACAATGTGGTGGTTGATACGTTGTCCAAGAGGCCAACCACTCTTTCTTTGATAAGCATTGCCCAGATTGGAGCTAGTGGAGTACTCCAAGGATTGGTTCGCGTGTGAGGTCCTTGATGGGATGGTGGCAGATGATCAATACAGGATGATGAACGAGGTGATCTACTTCCAAGACCAGATTTATTTGGTCACCAGCTCCCAATTGAGGGAGAAGATTCTACAGGTCACCCATGACTCACCACGAGCAAGGCACCAAGGGTTCACGAAGACATACAGGGCCATTAGGGAGAACTTTGCATGGAGGGGCCTCAAGGATGATGTTACAAGGCATATCAGGGAGTGTGACACATGTCAGCGGAACAAGGGTGAGCAGTCACACCCCGTAGGCCTATTGCAGTTGCTTCCCATTCCTGAGGGGAAATGGGAGAGCATATTGATGGATTTCACTACTGGGCAGTACAGCGCAAAGACTGCATCTACCTAGTGGTGGACCGCTTAGCGAAGTTTGCTCATTTCTTTATCATCTCAGCTTGGTACTCAGCCTCATAGATGGTTAAATTGTTCTTCAAGGAGGTGTTTCGGCTACATGGTCTCCCAAAGACCATTGTCACTGACCGGGACAGCTGGTTCATGGGTGGATTCTAGCAGGAGCTATTCCGACTGGTGGGCACTAAGCTCACTCCGAGTACTAGTTATCACCCGTTGATTTGGGGTAGCATCGGATGTGCTCTAGCCATGAAAATTGGTGGAGAGGCTAAAGCACAGGAGATCTCCAAAACCCAGAAATGGTTTGGGCAAATTCTAATCGGTTTGGGAGATGTTAAAATAATTAATATTTTTAATGGAGTTCCTAAGTCTATACTTAGGAAAAATAAAATATTAATGGGTATTAATATAAAACTGGGTTAGAAGGTTCCAAAAGTCATGGATCAAGCCAAATCTAATCTTAGTTATTGATTAGAGATTTAATCTCAGTCGTTGAATGACCACGAGGAAAAGTATAAGAAGAGGCTTGAGGGTTAGTTGAAGTACACACTAAGGGAAACCAGTTCGTTCGATTTATGGAGCGGTGTTAGCTGAGAAATTTGAACTAGTGGCTTGGGGAGCAGCAGGAGGCAACGGGTACGGAACAGAGAGTCTAGATCAGCACTAGTAGACCAACGCAGAGGTTGGAGAAGCAGACGCAGAGGCAGACTGCACAGTCACTGGAAGGCCTGTGTGGGTGACGCAAACAGGCCCAGTGCTGACGTAGAGAGGCAGGAGTTGACACAGTAGGTCTGGGAACTGTGTAGAGGCTAGTAAGCCTGACGCTGAGGTTGGGAGAAGTGCTGGAGAATTTGTTCTCTGTTGGGTAAGCCAGTTTGGCACCCAGTTGTACTAAAGAATTGTTGAATAATAAAATCCTCTTATGCTACACCGATTTCCCCCCACTAGATTTTTCCGGGGATATTTGTCCAAAATCTCTGTGCTGATGTGTTGATTCTTATGCATGTATTTGTTTTTGTATTATGATGTGATATCTGCAGCAAAATTTATTTTAAATTTTACTGAAGGGTTTTTCGTAGATAACTTATTGGCAAATAAGTAGGTAAAATAAATTAGTTGCTGCAGTGATAGAATTTTCACATGGTATCAAAGCAAGTAATCAGAGACAAGAAGGGAAAATCAATTATGGGTTGAGACCATGATGCAGAGGCATCTACGTCAGGAGACTCGCACAAATTTTCAGAAAATTGCACAAGAGACAATGACTTCGAGTTCTCTATGTTGGCTTCTAGGTTGGAAGAAGTGGCTTATGTGACTAGCTTTGCATCATCAGAAGTATCGTATATAGACAGTGAAGCCTCTTGGCATATGATGGGAATCCAGGAATGTTTCTCAGATTATCGGGAGGAGAGGATGAACTTTCAGATCACCATGGGGAACAAGGCAAAGTGTACTCTAGTAGGGAGGGGTACCATAGTTTTTTAAACAGAAACGGGAGAGCGGTTTCGTGCTACCAATGTGTTGCATGTACCAGGATTGGGGATGAATTTACTTTCCATGTCGCAACTTCAAGGCAAAGGCTATGGCATTTTCTTCATCAAGGAGAAGCTATACGTCAAACACCCAAGCTGGAAAAAGAAAGCACAGATTGGGATCAAAAGTAACAGGTTGTACAGACTACAACTAGAATCACCGATGGCACTAATAGGTCATCATGGAGACAACGATTTGAATGAACTATGGCATAGAAGAATGGGACATTTGCACCATGGGGCTCTGAGAATTCTCAGAAACACTGTAACATGAGTTCCAAATCTTAGTACGGAACGAGATGATGTATGCAGAGGATGTGCTCTGGGAAAGTATGCTAAAGCAGCATTTCCCAGAAGTAAGAACAAAGCTAAGAGTGTACTAGGATTGATACACTCAAATATCTGCAGAGCTATGTCCACTAAAGCTCTTAGTGGTGTCGAGTACTTCCTTACCTTCATTGTTGACCACTTAAGGAAAACTTGGATTTATTTTCTAAAAACCAGGGACGAGGTTTTTTGTCAATTCAAAGAGTTCAAAGCTCTAGTGGAGAATCTGACTAGGAAGAAAATAAAAGTTTTGTGCTCAGATAATGGTGGAGAGTATGTCAATAAGGACTTCACTGATTTTTGCACTAAGGAGGGCATTAGAAGAGAGTGGACAAGTCTTTACGATCCAGAGAAAAATGGAGTAGCAGAAAGGAAAGACAGGACTATTGTAGAAGCAGCTAGGGCCATGATGTATGATCAAGATATGCCAAAATTCCTGTGGGAAGAATCATGCAACATAACAGTCTATGTTCAAAATAGGACTCCTCATCGAGCATTGGGCAAGATTACTCCAGAGAAAATTTTCACACGGAAAATGCCTGAAGTCTGTCATTTCAGGATATTTGGGAGCTTAGCATATTGCCTCTTACCCGAGGAAAAGAGGAAGAAGCTAGATCAAACTGCACAGAAAGGATATCTAGTGGGATATAGCGAGAACGCTAAGGCATGCAGAATTTATCTTCGAAGGAGTAGGAAGGTAGTAGTTTGACGAAATGTGAAGTTCATGGAGGACAGGGTTTTCAGAAAATCTCAAGAAATGCCTTTCGAGGAGCAGTCAAAACAGGGGTCGTTGGTCAAACCTCTTCAACCAATGGAAGTAAGGAATTCTTCCTCATATGAGGAAGAATCTCAGGATCAGGAGGAGATAACAGAAGCACTTGCTGGCAGAGGAAGAACGAACAGGGAACCTCGTCAAATTCTGCGAGATGCAGAGGATTTCATTGGTGCGCCAAGGAACAATAAGAGGAAGAGAAAACAACCAGATAGATATCAGGCATTAGTAGCTCAGGATGGGAAGCCTGCCAGTTTTCAGGAGGCAGCTCAACATCAGGTTTGGTTGGATGCAATGGTAGAGGAGTACAACTCTATAATGGTGAACGATGTTTGGGAGGTAGTGCCAAGGCCTCAAGACAGATCAATGGCAGGTTCGAGATGGATCTACAAAATTAATTATGTTGCAGACAGTAGTGTTGAGAAATACAATGCCAGGTTTGTGGCTAAGGGGTATGCTCAGAAGGAAAGAATTGATTACAAAGATACCTTTGCCCCGGTAGCCAGGTATACATCTATTAGAACCGTGATATCTCTTGCATCATAGATGGGGTGGGAGATTCATCAGATGGATGTCAAAACGACATTTTTGAACAGGTTGATAGAAGAAGAGGTATACATTGAACAACCAGAGGGCTTTGAGGCACATGAAAAGAAGTCTTGTGTATGCAGATTGAAGAAAGCCTTGTATGGGATGAAACAAGCACCTAGAGCATGGTATGGTCGAATTGATGGCTACTTGCAAAATATGGGATTTGTTAAGAATGACGCAGATCCAAATCTCTACATGGGCATTTTGGAGGCATCTTGACAAAAGGAGGAAGGAATTCGCATTTGCTCATTCATTAATCATTTGCAAAATTGTCTATGACAAGACCACGCTTGAGTTGAAGCCAAGTCTGTAAGTGTTGTTTAGCACACGAGTGTCTCCGAGCGGAGATCTCATCCCTTGATTTGGTGGACTTCGAGTGCCAAACCAAGGAGGGAGTTTCACCTTGCCTTTTTGCACTACCAGCAAGAGGGTCGATTTTCTGGCAGAGAAGCAGCTACAGCAGCGCAAGGATTACGCAATTCTTGGTGGGAGCACTCCAAGAGGTCGAGGAGTGAGCAATGATTGGAGCTGAAACTTGGAGTGAAGGTCGGTGAAGCATTTTGAGGAGGATTGCAACCATTTTGGAGGCCTTTTGCAGCATAATTTATAGGTGGGTTGAATCACCTAGCAGTTGAGCCATTGAGGGGAAATGGGGCCGAATTTCCTAAGTCAAGTAATGCCCAGAGCCTTTGTGGGTTATTATGGGTATTTGGTGGAGAGACCGAGATTAATTTCCCAGAATTTTCTTAGTGTCGGAGAGGGCCCTAGGAGCAAATCTATTCAACCACCAGCATATTTCCGGGCACCTTCAGCGCAGAGTTAGAGCAGCATAGTAGCAGATCAAAGGAGGGTGTCTTATTTGTCATTTGGGGCTTTCCTAGCTTGCCTTGATCAAGCCCAAGTGCATTCCTTCCAACACGTTATTGTACAACCATATTTATTAATAAAAAGAGCTCAGTAGCATAGTTTTGGTGCAATGTATGGCCTGATTGTGTGTTCACTGCTTTATGGTGTTTTTGTCTATGTTTACTTTGCATATTTACTGTTAATTTTCCTTAGGGATATTGCACATAACAACCAATGCTAGACACAATATTAGAAGATAAAAGGAAGTCATGGGAAAGGTAGTCTCAAACTGAGATTTCATCTCCTTTATGCCTACAAGAGTCCTAGTTGCACCCAATCTCACACCCTTTCCCTTCTTCTTCAATGGTATTCAATGGACACTGACCTACATAATATTCCATCTGACAACATCAAAAGCACATCATCTCACTCGAGTATGTCTTCCCTAAATCTATCTCGCCTTCTTCTTGAAGTCTTTCCTGGTACTCTTCTTCATCTTCCCAACCAGACTAAGAGCATCTACTTCCCCTTTTCCAAACAAGATTGTTGAATCTATGGCAAGTGCAATAGAATACAATATTTTGCCTTACAATTAATGATTTTCAAACAGTTTTTCTTATGCCACTGTTATCATTGAATAATTATACTCAGAAAATCTCAACACTAAATGTAGCAGAAACAGTAAAGATCATAGAAAGATAGTGACGCACAGTAGACAATAATTTTTACCCTGGGAAACACAACCTTGGGAGAAAACATAGCAATCTTTTCTTGAGGAGAAATTTCCCTTCAACAAGGTTTACAAATCAAGAATTTGTCTAGAAATTTGTGCTAATATACAAGTCAAAATACTAGTCAAACCTTGTCAAACAATGGCAAGTCAATGTTGGTCAAACTACCCAAAATACTCAAAAGTCAACACTAGTCGATGGCTTGGTTAGACTACGGTCAACTACAGTCAAACTCAGTGGTCTGCAGTCTAACCCTCGCACATGCAGCTTTTGTTGTAGTTAAACGCAGTCAACTACATGCAGTTGGTCAAGTTGTTGGTCAAACTCATCCTTCTCTCACACATGTAGCTAGTCAAGCTCTTGGTCAAACTCATCATTTTCTCACATGTGCGGCCTCCAAGAGAGAGAGAAAGATGAAGAACAAAGTTCTCCCTTTGCTGAAATTTCTCCTCCACTAGAAAATATCAATGAGCTTACTATGTTAATGATTTTCCTCTCACATGCTATTTATATAGAGATCTAATGTTGAGTGGAGACCCATTAAGAGCCACCTGATCACAAGAAACCTCCTCACATATGGAGCCTACATCAAAACTCAACATTAGACTAGATTTGTTCATTTTGGGTAGCATCGCATGTGTTCTAGCCATGAAAATTGATGAAAAGGCTAAAGCACATGAGATCTCCAAGACCCAGAAATGGTTTGGGCAGATTCTAACCAGTTTGGAAGATATTAAAATAATTAATATTTTTAATGGAGTTCCTAAGTCTAAACTTAGGAAAAATAAAATATTAATGGGTATTAATATAAAACTGGGTTAGAAGGTTCCAGAAGACATGGATCAAGCCAAATCTAATCTTAGCCGTTGATTAGAGATGTAATCTTGGCCGTTGAAGGACCAACAGGAAAAGTATAAGAGGAGGCTTGAGGGTCAGTTGGAGAATACACCAGAGTGATCACTCATTCATTTTGCTACAGCGGGGTTGCTAAGCAAAGTTGAATCAGTGATCAGCAGCGAAGGGCAGTGAGTACTAAGCAGAGAGGCAGAGACAGTACTAAGAGACCAACGCAGAAGCAGGGAGAGCGAGAGCAACATCTAGTTCAGGCCACGCAAAGCCTAGCAGAGACAGCGGAGAGGCCAGAGGGACTTTGTCATCCACGCAGAGCCCAACAGAGACAGCATAGAGGCCAGAGGGACTGTGTCATCCACGCAGAGGCTGCTGGAGTGACACGGAGGGTCCCAATGGCTATGCAATGCCTCTGAGGGATGATGCAGAGGGTCCTGGGGCTGACGCAGGTCAACAGGAGGCCAGAACGGCCAACACTGAGCTTCAGTTGTGCCAAAGAGGGTTTTGTGGGACAGGTTTTTTGAATACCTATTTCCATATATAGAGGCATTGTTGTCATGTATTTTTCTGTCTGGTGAGCCGGTTAGGCACCCAATTGTACTCAGAAAGACTACATAATAATATAACCCTCAGAATAGTTGCACCAGTTTTCCCACATTGGGTTTTTCCAAGGACATTTGTCCAAAAAATAACAGTGTCACTTGCGTGCTTGTTTTCTTTCAGTTGATGATCTATAGATGTTGTGACTGTATTGTTTTTATTTCGGTATTTAAATGTTTTAAATAACTTGTTCAAAATTTACAAGTAGAAGAAATAAACCAACAAAATACAGATTTATTTTTTTAAGGATAGACTTAGAAAATTCAACATGGTTGCAAACTACAGGAAAGTTGAAGGCATCAACAGAACAAAGCATTTGCAGCAGGATCAACTATTCCGTGTGACAGTAGTTGATCCTTGCAGAAGCGACAAAGGAAGGGTTGACGCAAAGGGACTGCGTCATCAGTCTAGGCCAGAGAGACGCCAGCGCAGAGGCTGAGAAGGGCAGAGAGAGGCTCATGCAGAGGCCAGGAGGGCTAACGCAATTGGCTGAGGGAGTTGTTTTGCCGGTGTCGGGATTGCGAAGAGGCTCAATCCTTCAGTTGCTAGGACGAAAGAAGCTTTGGGCAGTTTGCGGGAGCGAAGTTGGTGGGGTACTGTGGTTAGAACAGTACCTAATAGGGCAAGACCAAGGTCGAGGAAGTTGCTTCTGGGGCGGATTTCTAGCCAAGGAATCCAGATCAGTGTCGCAGTTGCACAGACGATTGGAGAGGGGCAACTTGACGGTTGGCAAAAGGATTTCCAAGAGGGAAATTGGGACTCAGAGGGAGTTCAGAAGAGAACTTCCAGACGGGAAGTAGAGAGACTCAACAGGAGTCGAACGGAGAACTTCCAGGCAAGAAGTAGAGAGACTCAGTAGGAGTCGAACCGAGAACCTCTAGGCAGGAAGTAGAAAGACTCAGCAGGAGTCGAAACAAGAACTTCTAGGCGAGAAGCAGAGAGACTCGGAGGAGTTGACAAAAGAGCAGCGAGATGGCCGTGAATGGGCTGAGAGATTAGGACATGCTAGATGGAGCATCCAACTTTGTGGTCTGGAAGGCCAGGATCTTGTCCATTCTAAACAAACATTGTATCAAGGGCTTCACCTTTAGAGTGATGGCTATCCCAGTTGCCCCGGTAGCTAATGAAAGGTACGAGGAGGCAATGGCTAAGGAAATGTGTATAATCCTTGATGGGGTCAAGGATCATGTGGGCCCACATATTGTCGAGAAGGAAACGACAAAGGAGATGTGGGACACTTTGAAGACATTGTACCAGCATACTTCCGTGCAGAGGAAGATGCTCTTGGGGAATCAGCTAAGGTCATACCAGATGCAGAGAGGTGAGCAAATAGATGTCTTCCTCAGTCAGTTGAAGGAGATCCGTGACCAACTGACTTCCACAGGGGCCATGTCGGATCAGGAGTTGATGGTAAGGACCACACTTAATGCAGTCTCCGAGGATTGGGAGACATTTTTCTAGAGCATACTGGGCAGGGTGAGTCTTCCAGATTGGGAAGAACTGTGGACAACTCTTCGTCAAGAAGAGATCAGACGGCTGACCAAGACAGGGAGTATCAGCAAAGGGGTTAGGATCAAGAAGGAAGAGGAAGAGGATGCGACTCTGGCATCTGCGGGAAAGCAAGAGAAGAGGAAGAAGGACCTCTCCAAGGTCAAGTGCTTCCATTGTGGGGAACTGGGTCATTATGCGAACCAGCGTCTGAGGAAGAAGAGTAAGGGAGAGGCTTCTGACTCTAAGGCAGTGCCAGCGAAGGTAGAGAAGGAGGTCGAGGAGGATGACGATTGTGCCATGAGTGCTCACGTACCTCTAGAGAAGAGGTGGGCAGACATCGAGCTGTAGTCAAACAAACTACAGGTGATGAGGGGCAGGATCCTTGAGGTACCCAACCTCTTGGATTATACCTGGCTACAGGAGCCCCAAAGAGAGAGTAGCAGGACTAGCGGATGTCAGTAGAAACGGATGCGGATAAAGCAGCAGAGAGTGCTACAGTGTAGGAGTCCCCGGGCAACGCGAGGCTAGCAGGCTGCAACAGTGTGAGGCACAGGAGTGTTGCAACGATGCAGGATGGCACAGAGAGGTTTGCAGCAGTGCGAGATGCACGGAGTTGTTGCAGCAGCATAGAGCTCAGTAGAGGGAGCACTTGTTAGCGGCAGAAGAGCTTCAGCATTGAGAGTGTTTCTAGCCTGACAGGGATGTTAGGAGTTGGGTGGATCAGTTACTTACTTCTCAGTAACTGAGTTGCAGTGCAGTAGCAGTTAGTAGTAGGACAATGCAGCATGGTGAGAGGGGGTTGCAATGCAGAGGCAGTGCTGGAAGGATGGACCAGCAGCAGCAGGGATGCAGAGGGAGCTCCCGTACGGATGCAACAGTGGCAGTGATAGGGCCATGCGCAGCGGTATAGGATGCAGCAGTGTAGAGGATGTTGGGCAGCGGGCCTAGCATCAGCACAAGTACCAATGCCGGATAATCAGTGTGATGCTCATTGAGGAGTATTACTAGAGCAATGTCCTCGCTAAGAGGGAGTGTTGATTTGAGGTAGCATCGGATGTTCCCTAGGCATGAAAATTGGTGGAGAGGCTAAAGGACATGAGATCTCCAAGACCCAGAAATGGTTTGAGCAGATTCTAACCAGTTTGGGAGATATTAAAATAATTAGTATTTTTAATGGAGTTCCTAAGTCTAAACTTAGGAAAAATAAAATATGAATGGGTATTAATATAAAACTGGGTTAGAAGGTTCCAAAAGACATGGATCAAGCCAAATCTAATCTCAGCCATTGATTAGAGATGTAATCTCGGTCGTTGAAAGACTAATAGGAAAAGTATAAGAGGAGGCTTGAGGGTCAATTAGAGAATAAACCAGAGTGATCAGTTATTCATTTTGCTAGAGCGGGGTTGCTAAGCAAAGTGGAATCAATGATCAGCAGCGATGGGTAGAGAGGCAGAGGCAGTACTGAGAGACCAGCGTAGAAGCAAGGAGAGCGAGAGCAGTAGCTAGTTCAGGCCACATAGAGCCCAACAGAGATAGCGCAGAGGCTAGAGGGACTGTGTCATCCACGCAGAAGCTGCTGGAGTGACGCAGAGGGTCCCAGAGGCCGCGCAGTGCCTCAGAGAGCTGACACAAAGGGTCCTGGCGCTGACGTAGGTCAACAGGTCGCTGACGCAGAGGCCAAAAGGGCCAACACTGAGCTTCAGTTGTGCCAAAGAGAGTTTTGTGGGACAGGTTTTCTGAATCCCTGTTTCCGAATATAGAGGTATTGCTGTCACGTATTTTTCTCTGTCGAGTGAGCCAGTTAGGCACACAATTGTACTCAGAAAGACTACATAATAATATAACCCTCAGAATAGTTGCATTGATCTTCCGCATTTGGGTTTTTCCGGGGACATTTATCCAAAAATAATGGTGTCGCTTACGTGTGAGTTTTCTTTCGGTTGATGATGATCTATAGATGTTGTGACTGTATTGTGTTTATTTCGGCATTTAAATGTTTTAAATAACTTGTTCAGAATTTACAAGTAGAAGAAATAAACAAGCAAAATACAGATTAATTTCTAACGGATAGACTTAGAAAATTCAACAAAATTGATTACCCCATTGTTTGGTGAAAAACCCCAATCAATAAACAATTCAAACCCACTCCATAAAAAATACATCACTCCATCACAGAGCACAATTTGAGCATCATGGATCATTTACCACTAGCCAAATTAGCGTGGCCCCATGGATGAATGTATCAATCTCCCCTAGTCAAATCAGCATGACCCCATGGGGGAAAGTTTGCCCCTAGGTCATTCACCCCTAGCCAAATCAACATCACCCCATGGGTGAATGTATCATTCCCTCACTTGTCAAATCAGCATGACCCCATGGGAGAATGTCTGCCGATTCTGAAAAAACATTGACAAAGACAGAAATATGATTTAGTCTTGTACAAGATCAAACCAAAGCTTGGGAAACTTTGGTATATTCTCCCAGGACAAACAACCTAAACAAAAGTTGTCCAAGAAGCAAGCACTTTTAAGCCAATGGATACTAAATCCTGAACCTCCACCATAGTTCCAATCACGTTATCAACTAATCCTTCAGTTCATTGATTCTAGTCAAGTAACTCACCATAGGATCTATCTTGCTCATGCAAATTGCTGAGAGTTGGTTTTGCAAAAGCATTTTTCAAGAAGCACAATAGTTCTGAAATAACTCAACCAAAGAATCAACTATCTTCTTACTACTACTAATTGTCTTATCTAACATGTGTGAGATCAAGTATGTGAGAATCAAGAATGATTCTCTTCACTTGAGCTTCCTTCTTTCAATGAGCAGCCAAAGGCATTGGATCGGCAAGTTCTCCAATCTCCTCCTCAACATGCTCCCAAAGGCTGGTTCCCCCATAAGAATTTGAAGCCAAAGTTTCCATGGAACAAAGTTAGAGCTCCATCCAACCTGTTACACTCTTTGAGACCTTTAGCCAACTTGCATATCCTAGACAAGTCTCAAGTGCACAAAATTAACAATATATGAAGTAGACAAAACCCTTTCTAGGGTACAAACACTTCTCCTAAGCAACCTGGGGTTTCTCACCCACTGACCTCAACTAGCCCAAATCCCTAACCGAGGTAAACTCCAACTAAAATACAAACTCCCTCTTACAGGAGTGATCTCAACCCTAATGAACTTTGATACCATGTGAAAATTTCTCAAAATTTAAAATCCAGTGCAAAACATAAATCTTACCTTCAACCTAGGAGGTTTCTTGAATCTTAGTCCTGTGACTTTTCAGCCATATGACTGCTGTAAAACAAGGTAAAAAATAGCAGCAGAAAAAGTACAATGTTTCATTTCCAAACAGCCCAAATTTCTGGCAATTCAACGAGAAAAGATACCAAACCAAAGGGATAAGCTTCATCCCTTCTAAGGTAACTTATCAGCAAATAGCCAGATCTGAAAATACTCTTTTACAGCAGTAATAATAGCAGTACAACAGCAATATGATAAAAGTAAAATCAGCATGTTATATTCTTTACTTGGATGTCAAAGAACTTGACAATTGTTCTTTTAATTATGTCAAATCAGCAAGAGATATATGGCTGTGAATAATGATGCATAAAGAACATTAATAGCTGAGAATCAAGTCTGAAATACGCACAAGTTTTGGGCAGTTGAAAATTTCATTAATATGGTTAACATTAAATAAAAGTAAATACCTTAATATGGTTAACATTAAATAAAAGTAAATACCATAGCCTTCCCTAGTACAAATCCTCCTAGCAAGGGCAAATTAACAAAACCCTAGTAACCAAGAAGGTCCAACGTGCAAGAATCACTCCAAAATCTTCTTCACAATTCCACCTTAGGCTTTTATCGCAAAACCCTAATCTTCAATCTTAAAGGAATAAACCCTACCCCTAGACTACTACTATACTTCAAGAAATCCTAGAAATCCAAGAGAGAGGGAGAGATTAAGCAAATATGAAGACTCGGAGAAATAGAGGCTAGTACACACTCTTTTTCAGGTCACATCTCATCACAAGAGTGAATATAAGTGGGTGAATGCAAATATACAAATGGAAAGACTCACTCCTATTTATATGAGAGGAAAGGGAGGCCAGCAATACAATGTGTGCCTTGGCCCTTGCAACCTACAATGAGCAGTTGTAGGCCAACACAAGTGAGATCCTACACTATATATACAATATATATAAATACATACATGGTGAGTTGACAATATATATATATATATAGTGAGTCATAAATAAATATACATCGTGTATGTTCAACATGTATATTGTTAACTTTCGGGGTTACTCCATAAGTGTTTATATATATATATATATATATATATATATAGATGAACATGGTGTATGTTCAACACCTTGATGATTCAAGAGAGATAGTCATTGATGGGTCTTTGTAGTTGAGATAGCGTGCTCAATGGATGTTTGACCTCTGATGGTTGCTACCTTAGTGTTCTTCCCTTAGGTGTGTGTGTGTGCATGTGTTGTTTCCCCCTATGTACTCATTTTGGGCAAGTCATGTTTCTAGTCATTCCAATTTCCAAAACTAGCAGATGTTTCTATGTTTCATGCAACTTAGCTTGGCAACTACCAACTGTTAATAAATGATGTAAATTTTAAATGATTGGACATCTTATACATCTAGTATACCTATCTTCTATTTACATTTGTGTGGAAATGTCACTATCAAATGTTGTTTTAAGTTTATATTTAAATTCGGTTGGGAAAAAAATCTTATGCAATTTTTTTAAAGCTTGCCAAATTTTGTTGAATTGGTTGTGAGTCAATGTTTTGGAATCCAGCCAACTTATTTATGAGTATGAGTCCTCAAACACTAATTCCACCAGCCATAAGCTCATAGAGAAATGACAAACTAGACAATGAAGACCAAGGCAATTAGGAAAAAGGGTGATAATACACTGTTGTCCTTCCCAGTTATTTCTTTTGTTGTTTATGAACCTAAATCGATATAATATTGAACAGTTTGATCAACTTTGTTATAGTTTGGTTAATCTTTGTCAAATTGGTTGCGACTCAATTTTTTGGGACCCCAACTAAGTTATTCCTGTTAATTTTTGTTGACAGCTAATCATGGGGATTGGGTGAACACTTGTAAATAATGTAAATAATAAATAATGGAAAATGAAAAGTCATCAGGAGGTGAAACCCAAGAGTCACTCCCTCATGTATATAACCATGAATAATCTTAATGAATAAACACAGTTCATTTGAGGAGTTACCTCCTGGCTTGACATGGTATCAGAGCCAGTCCCATTTTTGGCATCCCTTTCTGCCCTTGTAACTCCCTTCTGCCTTTTTTTGCAGTCTATCATATCTGCCATTATTTTGTCCCTCTGTTCTGCATCTTTTGTAGACATCTCTATCAAATCCCTGCAAAATCTCGTGTATTGTTGTTGAATGCATCGGTCAAGACCTCTCTCTATCTTGAGTGCATTAAGCACTGCATGTCATATTTTATCTTACTGTTGAAGGGGTCGTATTGCTACCTTAAAGCATTGCTTCGCAACTTAAGTGCGTTGAAAGATTGAATCGGTGTGAAGGCTGGTGCTTCTACCCGGAGGTATGCGACACTGCAAGTGTGCATATTAATAACGTTTGGCGTTTGGTGAGTTTTTTTAAGAGCTTGAAGAGTTGAATGGTTGATGAATGGCATGTATGCTGGCTTGAATAACTATAGAATAACTGTGTCTACATGAAATTTTTTTATTTCCAGGTAGGACCTCCATCTTTGCATATACACTGAGGCTGGAAAGACATTGAATGGTTGCCCCATACGCTGTCGACTCAACATCTCTCGCTACTTGACTGTGGTTGCGGTTATACTCCATAGCGCCTCCTCACTAAACCGCTATACCATACCACTATACCTTGCATAACCACCTCCTCGATGTCACCTCCAAAATGCCATTCGAGTTACCATACTTCCAACTCCTCCATGCTCTATAACACCCACAGTTTTTGTGCCTCTTCTCTGTCATAGATAAACCTCCCCGCACATAGCAGTTATACCCCCAACTGTATTATCAACATCACAACTGTATTCTCTGGTGTGTTTCTCTCCTCTATGGATTGATCAAACAATAATAACACATATTGCCCAATTATATAACACATACACCCCGGTGAGGTGCTATAATACCACCGGTCCCTGAAACCACCGCTCGTGGCTCCCTATTGCGACTCCCGTTCATAACATATAATCTCGCTCCCCCGGTCAACACCTCCAACTCATAACATATAACCCCACAGTCTCGGTCAATACATTAACCCCGGTTCATATAACCTCATGCTATAATAACCCTGACTGTTAATTACATAGACTCCTTCCCCCATATACTCCCTCCCCCACATACTCCCTCTCTCAAATATACCCTCCCCCAGTAATACCTTTGTCTATACATATCACATTGTAATGTTTTTACACTAGAACTACAATTTTTACCACTAGAGGTGCAAATTTTATACATTGGCAGCAGAAGTAATTTTATAGTACACAGAGTTTAAAATGCATTCATTGATATCTATTGTGGGAGTGGTTCTCACCGGCAAAGAGAACTATCCAGAATGGTCGCAAACGATCAAACATACTCTATTTTTAATGAGTTGTGGAAAGGACTTTGTGTTGGAGAAGGAGACAATGAACCAACAAAGCGTACCTCAGACAAGGAATTCGCCATTTGGGAAAACAGGAACAGCAAGGCCTATGCCTTGATTACAGCATCTGTAAATGAAGAGGTGAGTCGCCATATTTCACCATTTTCGAATGCTTTTGAAGCCTTACAAAAATTGAAGGAACTCTATGACTCACACTTTGTGCTTGAAGTTGTCCAACTGATGATTAAATTGTTCATACTTGAGTTACAAAATGATGATCCTCTTGCTCTTGCATCAGAAGTAAAATCTATTATGCATGATATCAAAATCACTAATGTTGAACTAGACATTTCTCTGAAAGCTTTTGTCAAGGCACTTTAACACACTTATTCAAATTATCTGGAGTCATTGCAAGAAAATGGAAACCTCAAAGAAATTACCTTTGACTCCCTTGTGAATAAATTTGTTAAGAGAGAGAAAGCTTTTGGTTAGAGGATAGTTCCTTAGTCTTTTGAAGAAGTTGTGTGTCTTGCACATAGAGAGAAGAATCATGCTCAAGATTCTTCCAGAGGAAGAGGTGGTCGAAGAGGAAGACGAAGAAGAAATTTTAGAGGCAGGGGGGAGACTCTTTCAAGGAGAAAACTCTGATTTGCATTGCATACATTGCAATAGATATGGACCACATGATGCATCCACATGCAAGTTGCCTTGGGACAGAATTGAGCAGGAAAGAAATCAACCCAAAGGTCAAAACAATGCAAATAAAAAGGTAAAGCACCTGAATCCGCTCACTATGTTGTGGCACATTGTAATATTGGAGTAAATGAAGACTTGTTTAATGCTTCACTTGCTTCTTGGAAAAACGATTGGTTGCTTGATTCAGGAGAAACTTGCCACATGACTTTTAGAAGAGGATTTTTTGAAGAATTTACTAACAATGTTGATGGAGAAGTATACTTTGCAGACAAATCAAAACTCAACCCATCAAGGCTTAGCACAATTAGGCTCTAATCGCCTGATCTTCCAGACTTTCTTCTGCATAATGTTTTATATCTCCCACAGCGGAGGAGAAACTTGTTGTCCTTGGTACACATCTGCCAGCAAGGACACTCCATTCATATGTTTGATGGCAAGGTTGAGGTGAGAAAAGCATCAGATCACTCACTTGTCATGACAGGGATAGAAGAAGAAAGGCTTCTCAAGCTGCAAGGTACCTCTACTCATGCACAAAATTTCTCATACAATTCTCATTATGATGAAGGTACATTCCCATCAAGTCTATTATGGCATGCTAGATTTGGACACTTGAACTATGATAGCCTTCACTTTTTGAAGAAGAATGGTGTTACTGGTTTGCCTACAATTCCTAGGAAACTTAAGCAAAGTGATGTTTGCATTCTAGGAAAGCATAGCAAACAGTGTTTTCATGATTCACATTCCAGAGCAAATAGAAAACTTGAACCCATTCATTCAGATTTATGTGTCCAATGCATGTTCCTTCTGCACATGGAAATAAATATATGATGACGTTTATTGATGACTACACCAGAATGTGTTGGGTTTATTTATTGAAGAACAAATCTGATGCTTTTCAAACATTCAAGAACTTTCATACATGGATTGAAAATGATGCACAATCTCATATTGGCTCTATTCATACTCATAATGGGAAAGAATACACTTCAAATGAATTTGAAAACTATCTCCACCAACATGGAATCAAACATCAAACAATTGTGCCTTATAATCCCCAACAGAACGGAGTAGATGAAAGAATGAATAGGACAATATTAAATATGATACATTCCATTGTTTTTCAAGAATGTAAAATTGATGTTTTGGGCTAATGCAGTTCTATGTGTTGTATATGTAAAGAATAGATGTCCATGTAATGCTATTAGAAACAAGACGCCTTATGAAATGTGGTATGGCCACATTCCTTCGGTAAAACATCTCAGGTTCTTTGGTTCCACCTGTTATGCCTTGATACCAAAAGTTCATAGAAATAAACTTGGTGCAAGGAGTCATAAGTGTATCTTCTTGGGGTATTCAAATACCTCCAAAGCATATTGTCTCTATGATGAAGTTAATAAAAAGTTTGTTGTATCTAGAGATGTAATCTTTCTTGAATCTTCCAAAACTGACAATATTGTTGAGTAGCAACTTGATCGCTTGGATAGATTTGGAAATGCTAAATCATTTCCAGAATTTGATAATCAAATTCCACATCTTGAAGGGGGGATTCCTATATTGGATCCATCTGTGGAATCTTCTTCTGAAGCACTCTCTCCCTCGCATGAAACTCCAACCACTGATGATACTTTGAGTGATGTGATTGATAGAATTGGAAGACTCAATCTTCATTCAGTCCCAACTCAATCAACTATGCAACCTTGACCATCTCAGAAAGGTCCCCCAAAGTGGCTGACAAAGACACTTGAAAGTGTTCATCCTGATGAGGTTGGAAATACAGGAACAAGAAATTCAACCAGGCAAAATGGAGGTGATGTAGATGATTCTGATTCACCTGTTGATATGGATGTTTCTTATGATTGTGAACTGAATTTGTCTATGGATTTTGAACCAACTTCCTTCAAAGAAGCCGCTTCTCATGATGAATGGAAAGAAGTGA